>JAAZQE010000877.1:0-12075 GCA_013620735.1 Clavariopsis aquatica
GGGCTGGCGTGTGTGCTGGTGGGTGGTAGGCATGTGTACGGATATGGGGGTAATGGGCTCCTTGAGGTCGCCTATAGTGGAAGGCGAGAATGGTTCAGGTGTCGTGGTAATAGTGGCCATATCGTACTGGAGAGGCCATTGCGAGGTGGGCGATTTGCTGGGTGGGTTGGAACTGCGCACTGAAGGGGAAACATACGAGTGCTTGATGCCCGGTTTCTGCCCCCTTTCTGCTTGTGCTTCTTCGTCTTGGTGCACGGCTTTGGAGAAGCGGCGCCAGAAGTCGGGGTCGCGGACGGTACCCATGGTGTAGGTTCGTCCCCGCAGTGCTGCCGGCTTGCGTGCCGAGTTGGGAGTGGTGTGGAGAATGGGGGTTCGAGTTCAATGTGTGTGTGTGAGAGCGAAGAGTAGCTGCCCGAAAGAAGCAAGTCAAGTATTCCGGCCGTCGGGTTGCGAAGCGAACCAAGATATGCGGGACCTATGTCGCGGATGGGGCGGCAGTGTGTGGTTATGGGAAAGTGTATGTGGGTGTGTGTGTGGGTGGGGGGCCTCAAAGCAGGAAGACGTCGGCCAGATGGTACATGGAATGGAATGCGTGCGAGGTCACGCTCCGCTTGGTGTCGAGTTCAAAAACAAAGGTAGTGGCAGAAGAATGCAAGTGCGTCGATGTCGTGATTGGCTGTGCAGTGGAAGCGGCGGAATGAAGAAATTAAAAACTGGCGAGCGAGAGAGAAGGCGGCAAGACTGTGGGAAGGGCGGAAACGAGTGACGTGAGGTGGGACGGGGATTGAAGGGTTGAATGGGCGTGGGACGGACAGCAGCACTTCAAGGCGCGTTTCCAGTCGACGAAGAGAACAGAGGACGGGGTGGGAGTGGGGAGGGAGGCGTCGTGGCCGAAGACGAAGACAAGGACGAAGACAGGGCGCTGGAGGCCCCAGTATTAGTATTACCTCCCTATTCGAGCAGGCGCAGATGATCAAGAACACCGTGCGGAGCTTCAAACCGCCTGCTTAGGGTAACATGGCGGTGGTAACCAAACAACGAGATGTTTGTGTTGGAGGGCGGCTTGTGGTCGCCCTGTGGTTGCAATGTGGGCGCCGTGTGGCCAGTGCCATGGGGCGCCGGCCAATCACGGAGGCGCAGGCCACGGCAGCATCCCTGTGAAACATCAACGCTGGGCTGCGTGTGCTGTGTGTGCTGCGTGGATAAATCCCCGAAATTAATCCTTTTGGGGGTCCCTGGGCGCAGGGCATGCGGCAGATTGGCAGCCGGGGAACGGGCAGGCATAATTCCCACAGCACGCTGAGCGCCGTTTGCCATTGTTGGGGCTGCATTGCGCACCCGCTGATGACGGACGTCCTGCCACGGCCCTATTCAACGTTGGGACAGCCGCCAGACCACTGCCATAGCGTCTGCACTTGCGTCCAGTCCAGACAGCTGCCACGTTTCAAGGCCAGTGACCGCCCTAGCCATGCCACCAGCTAACTGCGGCCTGCCGTCCCTCTTGCATCAATCGAAATTGCAGCCCGTGGGGTTCTTCCTTGAGCACCAGGTTCGCCCACTCCACACCCCGGCAGTTGTCCCCGATTCCCGTTTCGCCATTCCGCATCGTGGAGCCGCGCCTTGAAGAAAACTCAGTAGCCGCGGGAGCAATGCCGCACGAGGAATTGCCGTTCTGGCTCGTCAACGTGCCGCGGGAGGAATGGCCACAGGCATGTCCCGAGTTCTTGCGCGAGTGCGGCGAGAAGGATCGAAGAATAATCGGCACGCCGGACAGCGAGTATCAGAGACTCACCTGGGATCAGGTGAGCGAGATTATTCGTATGGCGGCCGGCTCTCCAAACTTGATTCGCTTGCTGACACGGCCGAGTTAGGGATCAATCGTGTTGACCTGTTCCATCGTGTTCCCTCGCAACTGCGACGCTATCGGCAATACACGCACCGCTTGGTGAAGGAGTATGGAAGCATCCTCAATTTCATTGCCAACGAGAGACTGCATTGGGAGACCATGGTCCCCAAGGGCAAGCCGTTCGAGGTCCCAGGTACCATACCCCCCACGTCCCCGCGTGCATCCAATTAGAGTGCTCGTCTGACGAAACGCAGAGGATGTCAAGGTCCTCTACAACGACTGGCCCTACGGTATCGACGAGAAGATTGTGCATCTCGTCATCTGGACTAAGTTTGAGCTCATGGAAGATCCAGTAACAGACGACTTGACGCCGGAAGCTCGCAAGGAAATCGATGAATACGTGCAGAAGACGTTCTGTACCAAGGTCAAGCCCGAGAATGTCATCTGGTTCAAGAACTGGACGTCACTCAAGTCGGTGCACGCCGTCGAACATTTCCATGTCATGTTATATGATCCGGATCCGGAGTTTGTAAAGGACATCACGAATGGTGATGTTCCAATGGCTGCCAAGGTATCGTGAGTTGTACATATGCACGCCCGGTTTATGAACTATAGAACAGCATGTTATAGACATGGGAGGGTGATTGTGATGGGCATTCTTGTTTTCTTTGCGAGATTTGTCTGTGTGCTTGGGCGAGTACGGGTGTGCCGTGCTGGAATTAATATGTGACTGCGGCTATACGACTGAATTGAGAGAGCTGGAGTCAAGAACACGAGCGGTTTCTGACGTTAGACAGACAAAGCCATGGAATCAGTGACGCCAAAACGGGCTAGCGTGCTGGGTGACATGCAACCGTCTTCTCCTTGTGCCCAATTAGCGAAACTGGACGTTGGGAACCTCCATCTCTCTGGCGAATTGACTGGATGATCGCCTTGCGAACACCCTAAACTTACGGAGGCCGATGGCGGTGGTGGCGTCTATTTAACGTCGACTAGCGAATGGCTACTCCGAGATCCCCGAGGGTGTTTGAAGCTCATTGGAACGTGAATCAGATGGGCCAGACGCAGTAGCACACTTGGACCCTGTCGCGTGGTGAGGACAGAACAATACTAGGCGTCCTGGGTTAGCGACGGCTTTGTCGATTGTACGCACGGTGCGCTGTCAAAGCCAGAGTTCAGCGAGAGCGGTGAAAGGGTTCGACAGCTTGGCACACTCGGCGATAGCCAAAAAAGTTTCGACCGCCACTACCAACGCCAGAGGCAGAGCGTGCACGCACCACGCCGACCAGGGGGATCTGCCCACATTCAGGGCTGCACGACACCTCTTCAACCACACGCCGCCGCTGTCAATTCATCCTGCGACGTCCGCCCTCTCAATCCTCCGCCTTCTGCCTTTCCCCGCTGCCTCGCCTCTCCCGAAACGTGGGGTCACCGACACCGCTGCCAAATCTTGGTTCAAGAAACAATACGCTTCGGTCAAGCGCACACCTCCGCATTCGCTGTCGGCCTGCGAACATACACTCGTATTAGTGTTGGTCATTCGACACTCCAGCTCGTCCAATTCTTTGTCAACGCTACAGCACAGCCCCCGAACGTGTAACCCCATGCTCAAAACCATCTGAGGGCCTTGCGACCGCACCCACTGGGCAGACTTCAGTCACCACAACATGTTTTGGGTTTTGACTGCACGGTGGCAGGGCACCGGCGGGTCTGAGAAGACCCGCCCAGGTTGGTATGACCGGCATTTCACTCCAGTGCTGCTTTCGATCGCGAAGAAGGCATGCACGCATCCCATCCATACCATTGTTACCATTGCTTTCCTGGCCAGCTACTCGTACATCGGCGTCTTGGACAAGGGTCTTCTACAGCGAGACACTGAAAAGGCAACGGGCAGAGTGGATTTCAACACATTGATGGCAGGGAGTAAGAGGCTGCGGGTTGGAGAGGAGACGTCCTGGAAATGGGAAGCCGAAGACACGGCATTCAGTGCAAAGGTGGAGCAGGTACGTTTTGAATATGAGCAAAAAGAGGCTGGGCTAACAATCAGCCAGACGCCTCAAGAGGTTGCCCTGATAACTCTCGTGTTCCCTGAATCCAGCTCCATCATTTCCGCACCCTCTCAAAATATTGTTCCCACCAACATCTCTGCCACGCTCCTCCCGAGCTCCTCAAGCTCCTTCTCTACCATCTCGCATGATACCTCCCTAGCCTTCGCGATTCCATATGCCGAAGCTCCCGATTTTGTCATGGCCATGCAGGAGATCTCCGCCCCCAAAGATGCCTCGGAAGCGCATGGCGCAGAAGCGGAGACGGAAGCAACACAGGAGGAAAAGAAAAAGTGGATTATGAAGGCAGCTAAGAGTGCCAACAGCCCCAGTGGCGTCCGCAACTGGGCACGAGATTCTTGGACATCGTTCGTCGATCTGCTCAAGGTACACCAGTTCCTCACACAATACTGAATCATGAACTAGACTAACTCTCTTGAAAGAATGCTGATACAGGCGATATCATCATTATGGCCTTGGGCTACCTTGCCATGCACTTGACCTTCGTTTCCTTGTTCCTCGCCATGCGTCGCCTTGGGTCCAACTTCTGGCTCGCGACGGCTGTGCTCCTCCAGTCTGCATTCGCATTCCTGTTTGCACTCCTAGTCACGGTATACCTCAGTGTCCCTATTAACATGGTCCTACTCTCCGAAGGGTTGCCATTCTTGGTGGTCATCATTGGATTCGAGAAGCCCATTGTTCTGACCAAGGCAGTTCTTTCGGCTGCACTTGATGCTCGGAGAAATGCCGAGGAGCACAAGAGCCAGCCCTTGACTATTCAAAATGCTGTGCAGATTGCAATCAAAAAGATTGGATATGAAATCGTCCGGGATTACTTCTTTGAGATTCTCATACTTGTTGCTGGAGCCATGTCGGGCATTCAAGGTGGTCTGCGGCAATTCTGCTTCTTGGGAGCATGGATCCTCCTCTTTGACGCAGTGATGCTACTTACGTTCTTCACTGCAATCCTCACCATCAAACTAGAGATTAACCGCATCAAGCGTCACGTTGCTCTTCGACGGGCGTTGGAAGATGATGGTGTAAGTCGCCAAGTGGCAGAAAGCGTGGCCTCGAACAACGACTGGCCAAATGCAGGAGATGTACAGGCTCGCTCGACGACAACAACTGTTCTAGGCAAGAAGATCACCGTCCCTAAGTTCAAGGTTCTCATGGTCGCTGGATTCGTCTTGGTTAACGTTCTAAATCTCGCAACCCTTCGCTTCGGTCTTTCCAGGGCTAAGGTATCTCACATCTCTGGCGTTGGTGCTGCACCACCTCTCGATCCCTTCAAGGTTGCTGGAAGCGGATTAGACTACATTTATGAGCAGGCCAAGAGCACCGCTACATCCACGATTGTTACCATCATGACGCCCATCAAATACGAGCTCCAGTATCCATCGGTCCACTATGCGGAGCCAACAGTTGGTCGTTCCGAGTCCCAGTTTGGGGGCAACATCAGCTCTCAATTCGTTGATGGAATTCTTAAGAGCATGGAAGACCCTTTCCTAAGCAAATGGATTATTGCGTTGCTTGTTATGAGTGTAGTCCTAAATGGCTATCTCTTCAATGCAGCACGATGGACAATTAAAGAACCACATAAGCCGCTCGAACCACCCACAGCCGCAGAGATCCAAGACGGCACTCCTCCTACACCCGGCGGGCCTGGAATTCCCCATCAACACATGCCAACGCCGCCAATCACACCCGGCCCAGAGCAGCAAATGCGTCGTGGGGTCCCGCAGCCTCTTGCGCAAATTGTGCAACCAGCGCCAATCCAAGCACAACTTCTCCATCCAGAGACCCAGGTCGCGCCTACCGAAGAGGAACAGAAGGCCCCCAATCGTCCAATGGATTTCTTGGAGCAGATGCTCAAAGACAAAAAGGCACCCAGACTTACTGATGAAGAACTCATTGAACTCTCTATCAGAGGAAAGCTTCCCGGATATGCCCTCGAGAAGACCCTTGGCGATAAGACTCGAGCTGTTAAGATTCGTCGTGGTCTCGTTTCTCGAACCCACGCCACTCGTGAAACTTCAACCCTGCTCGAGCGGTCTAAATTACCCTACAAGGATTACAATTACGATCTCGTCCATGGTGCCTGCTGTGAAAATGTTATTGGTTATCTGCCATTGCCCTTGGGCGTAGCAGGGCCCCTTATGGTTGATGGTCAGAACTACTTCCTCCCTATGGCCACTACGGAAGGTGTTCTTGTTGCATCTACTTCTCGTGGCGCCAAAGCTATTAATGCTGGTGGTGGTGTGGTGACGGTACTTACGCACGACGGTATGACTCGTGGTCCTTGTATCGGTTTTGACACTCTCACTCGTGCTGGTGCTGCAAAAATTTGGCTAGATTCTGAGGATGGACAAAGGATCATGAAAAGCGCTTTCAACTCGACATCCAGATTTGCGAGACTTCAGTCTATGAAAACGGCAATCGCGGGCACAAACCTTTACGTCCGGTTCAAGACCACAACTGGAGATGCTATGGGTATGAATATGATCAGTAAAGGTGTAGAGCACGCTCTTACCGTCATGGCTGAAGAGGGATTCGAAGATATGAGGGTCGTAACCCTCTCAGGAAATTACTGTACCGATAAGAAAGCCGCAGCCATCAATTGGATTGATGGAAGAGGCAAAGGTGTTGTGGCCGAAGCTATAATCCCAGGACACATCGTCAAAAGCGTGCTCAAGTGCGATGTGGACGAGCTTGTTGAAATGAACATCAGCAAGAACCTTATTGGATCGGCTATGGCAGGCGCAATGGGTGGATTTAACGCCCATGCTGCAAATATCGTTGCGGCGATCTTCCTTGCGACTGGCCAAGATCCTGCGCAAGTTGTCGAGAGCGCTAACTGCATCACCATCATGAAGAAGTAAGTCACAATTCCACCTGCCTCAATAAGGCCCCTCTAACAAATTCCTCAAGCATGAACGGAAACCTTCAAATCTCCGTCAGCATGCCCAGCATAGAAGTTGGCACTATCGGTGGTGGTACAATCCTTGAACCCCAATCCGCCATGCTGGACCTGATCGGTGTACGCGGTGCTAACGTAGAAACCCCGGGAGACAACGCGCGACAGCTTGCACGTGTTATTGCGGCAGCGACGCTTGCCGGAGAACTTAGTTTGAACGCAGCCCTCGCGGCTGGTCATCTTGTGAAAGCCCACATGGCACATAACAGGAGTCAGCAGCCCAGCCGCGCACCTACACCAGCACCAATGACGCCCGTCGGTGCTCAGACACCTGTGACTAACACATTGGCCCCCGCTAGAGATGGACCATTACCAAGACGGTGATAAATCTACAGTAACTCAAGAAGCATGGTGGAAACTACAAAAACATTCTTTAATAATTGGGGAATAGCCTGGGAGCTGCATTTTTGAGGATATTGGGGTGATACGTCACATGTGGGTGGACAAACGGAAACATTGATGATTTACAGGTGGTGGATAGCAGAGTACGTGCATATCATACATTTCGCGTAATTTGGCATATATTGGCGTCTTCTATGTACTCTTTCAATATCATATCGCACACGTTAAAAGAGAATTCTCGAGCATCTATCCTCACTTGGTCAAGCTATCCTTTCCTTGAGCTAGATTTCATCTGCTCTATTTACCACGCTCCATGTAAAAAACTGACACAGGATTATCATGCTGCATGCTGATTTTGAGGGTTAAGCAAATGTGGGCGGATATGGTAAGAGTGTATGAAACAGATTTCATCCTATTCCCTAACCATGACATCACACGCCTACGTGTCTTTCAATATTCGCCTGTACAATTTCCACCTTCTCTCGCCGCCACTCGCGACACAACCGCAAGTCTGTCTCCCCCAACCCCGCCACCGTTATGCCAATAGCCTACCGAAGCGAAGACACTTGCCGAGCCATGTCAAGTCCAAACGCCGATGAGATGTTGCCGGGTCTCATTCGTTAGTACTAGCTGCCGTTGTCGCC
Organism: Clavariopsis aquatica; assembly: GCA_013620735.1. NCBI lineage: Eukaryota > Fungi > Ascomycota > Dothideomycetes > Pleosporales > Clavariopsis > Clavariopsis aquatica. The sequence goes on from JAAZQE010000877.1 coordinate 7,852, forward strand.
ACGCATCCGTTGACGCGAAAGGCTGAGGTTGTCTAAATTTCGCGGATTTAATTCTAAAATTCAATGCTAGGTGTTGCTGTCGGGGATATATTCTCAATAGCGACACATATGAGGTGGATTGGCAGTATCGGGGACTCAAGTCTCAAGCTCTATATCTGCTGCATGTCGGGAAAAGGATCCCCGAGAGTAACTTCAAGTTCTGGGTGGCATATGGAAAAATCGGGAACCTGATTCTTGAGCGCCACATTTTATTGCTGTTGGGGAGCACATGCTCCATCGCGACTCAAGCTCCACAGTGAGTTGTGATATGTCGGGGAAGAATTCCCGAACCCATATCAACAGATACCAGGGGGTGTGTATCTTGACCATTGCACACTGACTCTGTATTGTTTATGATTCCAAAATATGTAGATAGTGCCAGCGAATATAATATTTATCTCAACATTTTTTACTTCAACTTGAGCACTGTCATCTAGGTATGCATGCACCCCAAGCATATTGATATACTGACTCTTCCCTAGATGACTATATGCATGAACAGCACATCATGATGTTGCATACGAGACATGTTGGTGCCATTCACCAAACCCCCTTTTGTGACGAGAATCATGCGCCAGTGAAAGATTTAAAAAAAATCGACATGGAAGATGCCATGTTCCTCCACACTTCTTGAAGATTTCTCAAAAGCACACTGGCATTTTCACATTATCTATTTTCACTTCTAGAACTCCCTTTATGCAAAGAAAAAAAAATCCCCCCCCCCCCCCAGTGCCAACGACAATATCCCTAAACTAATCTACAGCCACCCAGCCAACATGCCGCCACACCTGACCATCCTCCTCAATGTTCCTTCTTCCCAAGTCCTCGAAACCCTCCTCTTCGGCGCTGCCACCGGTGCGGGACCTCGCACCCTTCCATTAACTCTACACTCCTGTACCTCTGGTATCATACTCCAGATCCCGATATCTTGCTTATATGTGAATAACGAGCCTGCATTCACCACGCGCCAAGTACCGCGATTAAAATTCCAAAGACTCTTTGAGATTGTAAGAGAAGATGGGGGGATTGACGTCAAGTTGAGAGTTCAAGGGCAAGGAGGCAAAGGGGGGAAAATGTTCGAGGGAAGGCTGATGACTGGGGGGTTGGGGAAGGAGGATATTGAAGAGAGCGTGGTGAAGATGATGGTATTGAGGTGGCAGGAAGATGATGGGATGACAAAACTAGTGCATAAAGGTGTGAGTTGGATGAGGAAGAATATTGGCAAGGCGTAGATGTATTTAACTGGCCTACCCGCATTTCTCGTGGAACGCTTTATGAGGATAGTAATGTTTTGGTTGGTATTTCTTTCGTCTCTGGGAATTCAAATCGAAATCTTTTGACAATGCATTTCTGGTTTTAACAAAGTCTAGCAACGTATTTGCGTCGTACCCCCCAAAATCTTTTTTTCCTGTTCCAAGAATTGCGGCTGAGTTGTTCAGAAACCGTTCAACATTCAAGACTACTGTAGTGTTCCGACGGCAGAACTTCCGGTTGGGGGGAAAGGCGATTTTGGGAAAACGGCAAACTGCATCGTTTCGTTCCCGGAAGTCTGTGCGGCGGTACATGGTGCAGGAGTGGTAATTGGACCGCGGGTGTGGATAGAGTTCCGAGAAACGGGCGCTGGTGTAGACCTCATCTCGAGACTGGATATGATATCTGGGACTTAAGGTCGGTAATATGACCTGGCAATTGCGATTGTGTTTTTGTGGGCGGTCAAGTCAAGGTGTTCTTCTTGGTAACAGAGAATAGAAGGGCAAAAACTTGCATAGATAATGCCTTTGGCACGATTTCAGGTGTACTTTAAGGTACGGGATTGAGACATGTGTGGGAAAAAAACAAAATCTTTTTCTAGTCCATGTTGCCTCCGTCGAAATAAACCCATATATAGCTTAGCGATCTGAATCCAGTCCATTCCAACCCACAGAAAACCCGCGTCTAAGGCTATACTAACGACTCTCCTCATTATCCTTCACCAATTATCACGGTAGTAATGTTGAACATGACCTCTATATGTCCAGCCTTGCCGCTCCATGTCGGCTCTGGCCCTAGCCTCTCTTCTGACTTTGGCCTGGCAGTATGAACATAATCCAGTTTGTAGAAATACCTTGGGTGGACGGCATTGATCTATCGAGAACGGAATGCCAGGTTTTTGGAGTTCGCGTGGGTCGTTGATGCGATTCAACTGTTCGTAGAGGTGGCAACCGAACTGGCCATAATAGAAATCTTGGTGTCCGCAACTAAGGAATCTGATAATGTAGTCATTACACATGATGGAGCAAAATTAACGTGGAAAAGGATAGTTGGACTAGGATTAATACTTTTCTATGGTACAATAATTACTCTGGGCCAAATCTTGAATGGGAGCAAGGAAGGAGCATTAAAGTAAGCCGGGTGATGGTAATGACACGGTCGATAGATGATCAACAGATTTTCAGGTCACATACTTTGTGCGTACCTTTATAGGCTCAAGTAAGTACTGAGAAGGAGAGGCCATGGTGCTGTTCACTGTAAGTCACACAGGGCCAATGATAGCGAAGCATCGCCGAGAATGGCCGCCATAAAGCGAGTATGATGAGGAAGCACCAGCATGTCTCCCGTATCCCCTAGCACACAATACTCGCTGGCACAGTCCAAGCATTCGTTTTGACATGCACTGGAAAATGAACTAGTGCGTGTTGTGGCTTGGGGGAGTCAAACGAAATCTGAGCTACGTGGAGGTTACAAAAATCAGCCCAACGGCTAGACTTTGCATTTGCTCTTATAGCATTCGCCACGCAAATACATCAAATAGCACAAGAGTCTGTATAGAAACGATGCACCACCCTACAGATAACCTGGCGGCTATAGGGAGGAACAGCAATACTCACAATGAGTTCTGTAGTGATACGGCTTTCTACAGTTATTATAAAAAAAGATAACAACGGAAACTTCAAGTGAGTACCCATGGGATTGTTGCGTTTTCGAGCCAGCATGTGGAGAAAGTCGCGTGAGGTTGGTGTTTGCTCAGGGCGACAAACCAATCGGATTGAAACCCGTCCTGGCGAAGAGGGCAGCACTAGGAAAGCATACAAAATGCAAGAAACAAATAGTTATAAAGTGGCTGGGCTGACACGCCGAAGATCTTCTTACATTTGTATTTCGACGTGAAAGGTGAACAGGGGCTTTTGCAAAGAATGCATCAACTAGTACCCTCAAGCCTGACTAGTTAAGCATGTGCAGACAACGTGGATTCTTGAAAATGATTTATGTTATATTACCAACAAGTGAAATCCTTACCCGTAATAAAGGGTCAAGGCAATATTATTAGAGGAAACTACCACAACTTGTCACTGGCTGTTTGACATGCAACCTAAGATGCAGTAACACAGCCCCGACCTGATGCGAACGGTGTTATGCACCGCGCTAAAGAAAATCGGTCAAGGGGGTGCAGGTTATATCTTTAGGGTTGAACATAGGGTGTTTTAAGTTATAGATAGAGTTTTGTTAGTAGATAGAAGTATCTCCTGCCTAGAATCCAATTTACAAGGGGTCTGTCTGTAAGGGGTAAAATCAAGGACATTTTTTATCCAGATTCCAGGTGAGAACCCAGCGACCTGGAATACAGAAAATTGATTGGTCATGTGTGAATGAGGTGTTCGTGGTTGAGGTTGAAAAAAGTCACAAGAGAGTGGCTATGAATGCCAAGTTACAGTCCCAAAGTAGGTTAGTGTATCGTTGATGTTATGGACAAGAAGTTCCACCGCCATCTGGCAGAAGAAAAGAAAGACAGGGAATCTGTGCAAGGGACATACTAGGTAGGGTCGTAGGAGGCTTATAACTCTATTCCAACATCGACATCTTCCGCCGTCAAGTTAATGACTTAGTACCGTTCCTCAACATCATATTTAATGTCTAGGATTCCAGTCCCACCCATATTATAAGAAATTCTCATTGATCTTCTCTCTTCTCTACACAAACCATTATCCACAGCAAAGACCTCAACATGTATTCCGCAAGGTCAAATAATAAAGGAGTGGATCAGCGAGACCAAATGTCTATCCAACCTGTGTGCAGGTTAACATCCTCGCCTGGTATTACCCCGTCCAATAATAATAGTACCCATACTTGGTAATGTCTTTTTGCAACAAAAGGAAGGGCATTTCCACAATGCCATACACATCGATCATTCATCGACCCCCCCCCCCC
>JAAZQE010000879.1:0-12047 GCA_013620735.1 Clavariopsis aquatica
GATTCAGTGTCCTATGGTCGTATGTGCATATCGTGCTTTTATTTTATGTATATATACCGTGCTGACTGAAGAGACCATAGGGGGTTGTGGACGAGTGCGAGCATATGCCAAGGAAAATACCAGGAGATTTTGTGCAGATATTCCTATGAACAAGGCCAGCTATTAGAGACAATAGTGTAGAAAATATCCTCCTTCCTTCTCCCTGTATTTTTGTAGAAGCTTGTTTCGTCGGTGGATGTCACTCTGAACGATAGCGTTATTCGAGGCCCCATTTAGGACATGCTCGGCCTAAAGTGGATTTCGCTTTCTTGGTCAACATAACCCTGTGTATTTCGATAAAATCGTAGAGAAAAAGTCTGGTTATATGGTGGAGTTATCCCGGACGGCGCCGTGGTCCCGACAGAGGTGGGGTTCGGATTCTTACTGATCTATTCTCAGGTGTTCATGCTTGCTATGATGCATTGGTATAGGGGTGGGCTTTTGAGGAAGCAGTTGTCGAGGGAGCATTGATATTTGACATAAATGTCATTCGGGTTGGGGTCGTACGTGAATCGTGCTACCCGCTCTTCAGAGCTAGAGTAAAGTACATCAGCATCAACGAGAGTTTCATCCACATCCAGGAAGAAACATATCACCTACCTGAGCGGCTTCGGCGTCGGGAATGGTGTATTCTCCTTACCACCGCTCCCGGTTTTGTCAGCGATGATCCACCGTGTAGTGTATTTGACTTCTTGACTTCAATCACTTGGGTAGACATAGTAATGTATGGAGACACGGAGAAGTTTGGAGAGTATAACATTGCGCGCTTGGAGTTTGTTTATGACAGGATTGAAATTTGTGGGCGGTGAAGGTCATAAGAAAGAGTAATACAAGCAACTTCCCAACTGAAAAACACAACGTCAAATAATATACACATTTAAATTCACCTTACACTCATTCCTTACAACGACGCCTAATTGTCAAGGTTCAAACTGTACTAAAACATACACTAACCATCTTCACCATCCGCGACTTGGAAATCTTCGTTTGCCGACTCGTTTAATCGTCAAATTTCCTTAAGGCCTCTTACATTGACCCTCTGCCGCCAGGAGATTCATCATATTCTGCTTCGTACCTCCTTCGACTTCGCTGACCAGCATCTGCAACATCCTCGCATCACTCGCGCCTCCTCCCACCAACGATTGAACTTGGGTAACCTCCATAACCTGTGCCATGGCAACGATAGCCAGGCCCTTTGCAGACGGACTGTTGAGTTCACTGGCGAGTTTCTGATTCTGTGCCCGGATATCGATGCCCTGTTGTTGTATGGCTAGGACGTTGGTTTGTGTGATTTGGAAATCCGATTTTGTGTTTCCTGGCAAGGCACGACCGGTGGTATTTGCAGCTGAGAGTGCGGCGAGCGTCTTGATACTGTAATATGTTAAAATCTTATTTTTAATAGAAACATTCGGATGGAGCCGTAAACCTACCCTTGGAGTTCTTGAGCTTGAATGTTTAGGTTGGCCTGAATGCCACCTAAGAGTTGCGCGTTCAGGACGGCGTTACAGGCGCCATTGGTCTTGCCACCTTGTTGGGGAGCTGGGAGAGCGATGGCTATTCCTGCGACGAGGAGAAATGAAAAGATCTGCATGTTGACGGGGCGTTTTGTGGTAGTGAATAGGTATATTGGAAATATATACAGAAAATGGAAATCAATAGAATTAAAAGTTAAGAAGTGGACTCAAGGCACAATTGGTGACGAAATGCAAGATGAATACATTCAAATGTACGGAGACAGGAGCACTTATACATTCACTGTAGTAGCTACCTATCTCGGACCGGCTTAGAAGTCCAGAATCGCGACACACAAATCACACTATTCCAATGCCGGTAAAAACGGATCACCAAACGGCCCCGAGGTGTGTATGACGATGTTTCTCCCCGCGTTGTTGTCGGCGTGGATCTTCCTCGGCGAAACGAACCAGAACCAGAAACGACACTGAAACATGACGGTCTCGAGATGGTGTCAGAGCCCGAGAGGCTATTCGCGAACTTCACTTTTAGAATTTGATTCGTTTTTCGTTGTTCTGATTGATATATCATAAGGAAACGTCAGTGCAATATTAAAGAGTATTCATATATGTACCCCTGTTTTGGATTTCACGTCTTCTGTTGAAATGCACACCCAAAAGATTCTATCTATTTGAACTGATGGATCTAAGGCCATAAAATATACCACTGAGATGAGGAGTCACATAGTAATTGATCGTTTCGAGGGGCTGGATTCGAGGAGTTCGGTTCGGAGGTGAAGTTCAGTGGTCTCGGTTTCGCCCCTTCAAGACAGATAGTAACAACCTAACAATAGGCCAACGGCAACTCCAGTGACCGGAGAAACCTACTCCTTCTTTTTGTCGCTAATGCAGCGCCTCGTTCCTTTTCTCTTGACTGCTGCATTCGTTTTTTTGAGGAGAACCGAGGATCGGGGCTTGGCATGCTAGCTGGTGTCTACCAAGACGCTATAATGCCTCTATCTTTGATGTCAGCAGATCAGGCTTAACAAAATTTGTAAGCTTGATGCTAGGTATTAAGTCTCCGAAAGTATACCCAGGGGTATTATTGCAACCTCTCCTAGAAGTACCATAGCGCTGCAACTCTCCGCAAACCATTCTGATAAGTCGATATATTTATGCCAATGGAGGAAACAATAGTAGCATGGATATACAAAATGGCTCTTTGTTTCGGCAGGAAGTTTCCTTTACCTCGAATATAGATGTGATTGATAGCTACTCAAGGCCACCAGAATGTGAAAGGTGTACCCAAAAGTTCGAATAACTAGGCTCGGGGGTAGAGCGGAAGGGAATTAAAAGAATAACGGTGCGCTTGGGGTGAGAAGCATGATGTCGATGAAACAAAGGTTCTCTACTGTATCTTAGGAAGTGCGTCTAACGAGGTAAAATGATGCCACGGGGATGGCATTGAACGGTTCGTTGATGCTGTCCTGCTTCTAGCCTGTAGGTTTAAAGGTCTAATACTGCGGTGTTGGCAAGAACGAGCTTCTGGTCCTCTACTGTACGGTCAATCTTTGAGATAATTCAGTACCTACGTGGCATTGTAGTAATGATTTTTGTTGGTTGCAATCCTCGGCATGAGGGTGTGGCGAAAGCGGTGAATTGCCAAGAGCCTGACGCTGAGCCGTGCTCCGCCGTGTGAAACCGCCGAAGCCCCGCACACGTGCAATTGGAATTCACATAATCATCACAGTCAGCACAAAACAGAGTCGTCACAGGCATCCCAATAAGCGTACACAAAAGAGAATGAATTTGAATTTTGAACATGGATATTTCAGGATATATTCCGCTATATATTTTGCTCTCGAAACTACACTTGTAGAGAGAGCCATTAATTAACATATGTGCTGTTTTGCACAAGCAGAGCCTAGTCCTAAAGAAGGCAGATGGTGGGTTGAAGTTTAGAATACCAAGAACCCTCTTATCTTGCTGGTGTGTCTGCAAATGATCCCTTAGGCCCTGAATAAAAGCAGTAAAGCAATGCCCGAAGGACAACCGATTGGTATGGAGGAACATGTCCATAAAAACAGACCGCAATGTGAATCCCTCTCCCTCCCAAAAACAAACAAGTCTCGAAGACGCCACCAATGCCATACTACTTTGAAGCAAATAAAGGGGCAGAGATAGACCAAACGCCTGTATTGTTGCCGCTGACGATGCTTTGCCGATGCAGTTGCAATTGAAACCCGAGGACCGTACGCCATTGCCATGCTGTAAAAACCGAATATCCATGTCATGAGTCGCAGGAGAGGCGCAAATTCTAGGAGAGGTCCATTGGCTCGGCATCACCACTTTCTGTAGTTGTAGTCTTCTTGTCAGGCTGCTTCTTAGGTTTGTCATTGGCCTGTTTCTCAACCTGTTGCCCAAGCTGCTTGACAAATTTTTGCTTGACATTCTCGGGGAATACGAGGCCACCAGCCATAGACACCGTGGATGAAAGAAGAGAAGGGGTGTTAAAGAAGTTGAGTGGCGGCAGAGGGGCTGGAATATTGATACCCGTGTTGTCGTTGACTGAAGCACCGCGAACTTGTGGAGACGAGTAGTATCCTATCGGAGGAGTAGCTTGTGTGGCAGATGTAGAGGACTTGCGCGAATTCTTCCGAGGAGCACCACGATGAGCGCGTGGAGCTGGGAAGCAGGCATTCTTGACGCGAGTCTGAAACTCATTGGCAACGTTGTCGAATGGCTTGCGGTCGTCGGCAGTGCGCCAATTGAGCTTGTTCTTCATACACTCTGCCCGGCGGTGACTGATGGTGGATCCTTCGATTCGGATACCGTTCTCATCGAACCGACGACAGATCTCAGATCTCGCAAGGATGAGGAGCACAATGAGTAGGCTGACATTATCATTGTCGAGGAGATGTGGAGCGAAATCGCAAACGTCGCAGGCGAACTTACGCAATTCCGTCAACTTTGCGCTATCGGAACAGGTGACAAACATCTCAGCCATTGCGTACGGACGAGTCATGTCACGGCAAATATGGTTGTGCAGAATACGCGCAACCGATGATACAGAGATCGGATAAATCTGGTCCCGGTTGATAGCATTGGTAGCATGCGAAGACACAGTCCCGGCGATGTAGATAATTTCAATGTCATCCCATGGGCCACGGAGAGTACGGACACTCGGATCTGCTTGGGCAAGGGTGACTAGGTTGCGGCGAGCAGCAACAATGCCCTCCTTTGGGGTTTGAATGCCGTGCTGTGCGGCGAGCTCGACAGAATCCTTGTGCATCTCAAAACGGGAAAGTTTACGCTCCACATCATGGGGTCGAATCCATTCGTCAGACCATGGCTCTTCTGCGAGAACCTTGTAGAATACTTTGGTCAAGGCACGCATCTTGATCTCTTGGTCGGTGAGCACACGGTTTCCGAAGAAGGAAATGTCAGTATCGACATATGCTTGCTCAATGAAGGATTTGCGGTCTCTGGAAGTGAGAGCTCCCGTGTGTGGATTATCCCGAAAGTTTTGGATGATTACCATGAACTTATCATGGAAAATGTCATCAAAGCTTCGGGGAACAGGGGACGCTACTGTACATGTTAACGAAGAATGCAAGTCTAAATTGAACTTTTTTGAACTCACTATTCGGGAATGATGGCAATTCTGGTGGCGCTGACGCTGATGGCGAAGCTGGGGCTGCCGGGTCCTGGGTAGCCGGAGCAGGTGACATCGTGCCTCGAGCGTGGGAGTGGACTATGCTGATGAAACCAGGGCCAAACCAAGCAGCAGAGGGCTTTATTCAATGAATAAGAGAGTATTTCCGATGAAATATGATGGCACTGGTGTTTCGTGGGTGTTGTGTGGTGGATCGCCGTTGGTCGAGCATGAAAGGGCGATGTTCGAGGTGTGAGGTAAAAACATTCACGTTCGCGTAACTAGCGCCGCTAACGATTCTTGGCAGAGCACTGGCCGGTCACATGTTCTAGCTGAGCTAGGGTTGCCAAAAAGGGATTGGGAAAATGTTGAAATTGAACTGCAGAGGGTCTGGAAGGCTGAAGTGGTGGGCTTGGTACTATATCATGGCAGTGTAGTGACCCACAAGGTAGCCTCGTGAAGACAGAGAGTTAAAGGTAGGAGGACTAGGCAAGGTAGGACGAGGGCAGGTAATACTATGGGCTTGACGTCTTATCATAATGTCCGGTACTTAGACCCATTTGGTCCTATTCTATGAGGTTCTAGTCTATGCTTGAGTCTCTATGAATCGACCAACATTCTTCAGATCGACAGCCCATTCCCAGGACCTGTTGCTTACAGTGACACTTGAATAGAAAAAGAAGATCGAGCAAAGTGACCCGCCAAGCCACATCATAGCTGTTGAAGCAGACTCTAGGTTCAGAGATTGAGGATGAGAAAGTTATGAGTGAATGTAAATTCATGTTGTGCCAAGACTTGATAATATACTTGGTATTTTTTTTCGGCGGCCCTTCTCACCACCTATAGATCACAATCCAACGTCCAAATACCCCAGATCACACATGTCCGTAAGTACGAATATTCACCTCACTGAAATTATCACATATTTACACACGTATCCCACTATTATAGGCTACTCAAAATCATCATACACTTTCATCCTACACAATGCAAAACAACAACAACTCTACGTCCACCGACAAGATCACCATTCCGGGCCTTACTCTCACCACTGGAAAAGAGGGCCAGGGACCTGGACCAGAAGTGGACAAAGAGAGGGCAGAAGAATTAAGGAAGCTTATCGTGAAGTGTGCGACTGAACTGATTGAGACTGTCAAGAGGCAGGGGGAACAAGATGGCAAGGATTGGGCGATTGAAATGAGGACAGATTCAGTCGAAAAAGCGGTGGTAAGGATTGAGAGTGGCGTAGTTTCTATCCACGCGCGAATGGACCGACATTCTGTGGAAATGGGAGCAATCACTTCGCATGTGTCTAAGCTCGAGCGAAACTTGGAGAAGAGGTTGAAACGCTTGGAAGGCCGCGACAATGTCAGAAACTCCCTTGCCCAGTCAGCGGACAATGTCTTACGAGACCGCGGATCTCGGGCTTCAGCTAGGGTATCTGGGAGAACTGGTGCTGTTAGGTTTGGAGTCCACGGGAGCCCTGCTCAGAATGACGGTCACAGGGTTGTGGGTGATGAGGTTGTTGACATGGGAGAAGGAGGATTGAACCCAGCTACGGGTGTGAAGAAAGAACCAGAGGATTAAGTTGAGGTACAAGGACACAGGAGTTCTTAAGAGCTCCAAGTGGGGGGTAGTATGTGCGGGAGGTCTAAATTTCAGATGGAGTATGTGGAGTTTGTCTGGTAGCCGAGGAGGCGATGTGAGTGCCTGGGGATTTGCCGACTGCAACATGATTAAATGGACAGGTTCCTTGGTTGGGCACCAATCTCCTAGAGAATTAAATGTCCTGTGACAGTCCTTGACTGTGTTTCTACAGATTATCCAAAATTTCAACTCTTAAAATGAGCGACTCAGATGATCGGAACAGTGATACCACACGCTTTATTTGCTTTCAAATCCACAACGTGAATATGAAATATTATTGATTTGACTTGAGACATGCGGACAAAAAGATTACGATATACCGCCCTATCAACACACATGCACCTAAAAGAATTCCGGAGAGGATTTCTCAGGCTTTCAAACATCAGGGAGCAAATCAAACCTAAAATCTCCTGCAAAACAGATCTTGTTATAATTTCATTTGGCCTGCAGTTTCCAAAAGATGAAGACTGCCAAGTTCGCCAAAGTTCTGTGCTTAAGAAAGAACCACTGAAATTTCACGTCATGAAGAGGGAAATACCTAAATATACATGAACAAAAGGATGTGGAAAGTATTTTGCCCTTTCAAAAGAACGAATGAAACCAGTAACACCCAGTACATAGATAATAAAAACGGCGTATTGAATCCCCCCCTCCCAGAATCAGACCTATAGTTCCGTATTACACCGGTCTCGCGTCCCCGCTCGCGTCCCCCAGATATTCAAGGATAAAGGTGAGCTCTAGTGGATCGGGTACGTCTGACTTTAACGGAACAAAGAGAGAAGGATGCGATCAATACGGAGATTCAGTGTAGTAGGAACATACATTGGAGAGTACCAACGTGTTATCATATTCCTGTTTCTGATTAATGGTGTGGACATGATACTAATCGTGTCATATGGTGAGCATCTCCGCTGTGTGATACGATCAGAATTTACAGTTAAGGCTAGGTCTTTGTCATACCAAAACGAAATTTGTACTCGGACACATCATCTATATTCTAATTTCATCCATATGATGCACGCGCGACGGAGCACTTAGTCGTAGTTTTCCACATTGACCTACTCGAATTATGTATTTTTCCTACTCTCCTTCTTCATATCTTCTGTGTTTCCGCTTCTATTTTAAATCAATGGTGAGCCTTGATGTAGAACCGAAATTCCTGCTTCGGTCTTGGGCGCTTCAAAATTCGGAGTGTTTCTGTGGGACTTGTGCGCCTTGTTATGAAGGGTTTCAAATTGTGTGTATCTTAGATCGAGGTCGCGGGCTGTGATACCTTCTTCGAGAGTGTCGACGGGGGGGTTGAAGGTCGCACTACCTACTGGGTTGATTGTGTTAGTGGTAGGTATGTCAGAACGGCGCTTCGGTCTATGTGTTTGAGAGATCAATAACGAACATATAATTTCAGGAGGATAGAGATATGAGAGTACTAGGCGCAGATAGCGCAATGACTTGATAAAATGATGTAGAGTTAACGGGTTGAAGTTTCGAAGACTGTTCATAATAATACATTGAAAATTCCAGCCTAAGAGTACAAGCTCCACCAGTAGTTTACCAACCACAACGCTAAAATAACTAGCCCACAATGTTCGGTAGACGATCCTTGTCGATGTTACTTACACCTTGAAAATATACCTTAACACACCCTTTGTTCTATATTGGTGAGCGTCTTCACTCTTTACGATCTATACCGTCGCAGCAGTTACCTCCAGTCACTCTTGTTATGTTGGAAAAAGTGTTATTACTGTAAAAGGCGAAGGTTTGCAGCAGGAAACCAACGGTACGCCCTGCTTGAAAACGACACGATATGCTAAAGGACATTCAAACTACACCGCCCGCTACACTAATATTTCCCTCCCTATAAACTCACTAGCCTTAGTATTGAACAAGTATTCGCCTTATGTGGATGTGTAGCAAACGATAGAAAGTCTTCCATCTTCGCCCAACATCTCATCATATTCAGACCTGCAGCAAGTCTTGTAAGAGTCTCTCTAACAAGCCACTTGCCTTACACGCACAAAAGTTGTGTCCTTAGCTGACTATTCAAATATCCTTAGGTTCCACGGACACCGACTCCTTCATAAACTGGCGCGAGACCACCGATCCCGAATACGAATCTAAACAGCGCATCACAGAGTACTACTACCATTTCGATACACCGCTAGACAATAAATATTCATATACAGTACCAGAAAAGGTCTGGTCGGTGGTATAAATGTACCTGGCACCAAGTCCGAGACCCATTACCAACCCAATTCGTGGAGTTCCTCTCGTTAGGTCGACACGCGTACCCGCCGTCGCTTACAATAGGGAGATTTCCAGTCCACCACCAAGATGAACAAACGGAAGCACCCTTAATATGTTCAAAGATTTCGCGCTGCTAGTAATACTCTCACAAACCCCAGCCAATTATTTGAATTGCTAATTGTCTATCGGTGTCGGTACATACGGAGAAGGAAGTGTGATACTTAGCTCATTTATACATGGGCGACCTACGTTCTTGCTCTCTGCTGCGGGTTTTCTAAACACTAATTGATACCTAGTTAGTCACATGTCGATATTAGTAACGCAAATTCAACAGCCCCCCCGAATTGCTCGGGCTTTAGAGAACAGGCACAGGGGGAAGGGAGGGGATCGAAGACATAACAAATGGGGGACCAGCCATTCAGGAGCAATCAAAGAAGAGAAGGTACCATCAACTTCGAGATGTTGATAGTATATGTTTCATACAAGAATTTTCAATCAAGAAGCCGTTTTGAAGCTAATCTTTCACCCGCTCCATCTTTGGAGGAAAGCAAGAGCATTTCTTCAGTCTCTTTTGGATGCATATTTTTTGTTTTCCATCTATGAGATTCTCGGACTCGAAATATCTCATGCATACGCCATGGCACACCCGATAACTCTCGAGATCTAGATGAACTTGACATTCTCAATCCCAACACTAAGGTTCTTTCTCATCACGCACTAGGGTAAACTACACACACCAACGAGTAGACGATTCACCAATGGACCCTTTCCTGATCTGCATAACATAGAAGGTCTAATATTTCAGCTATAGGGATATGTATAGTCCACTAACATCCGATGAAAGAATTCTAGTGACTCGATATCTTCCCAAGGCGCCCCTTCAATATTCGACACTTAATCCTCCCGCCCCTATCCAAAAGGTATATCCCCGCCCTGCGCCTTGAGTAACCTACACCTCGAGAGTTACCAAAATCAATTGCCTAGCTAAAAATAATAGTCTCCTCTATCGTCACGCACCCCATATCACACAAAACCTCTCCTCATTACCAGCCTCTACCCCATAGCCCCGCAAACCTAGGAACATCACAGGATCATCAGTGTCTTGGAAACATATATTCTGATACACCAAATCTAATCCTGCAAGGGGCAAATCGCAGTTCCCAATACCTAGATACCCAAGAAGATAAGGAAAGCACCTCATAATAAAGACAATTAAAGAGTGGATAGAAGTGCCCCGTATACGAATCACTACCAAAGATTCTGAACAGTAGGCCTCTTAAAAACTACAAGGCCCGCGTGCCAACAACAACAACAATAATAAGGAAGATTCAGCGTATCTATAGCTTCAACAGATTGGAAGATGTCTAGGCACGTATATCAACAGCCTTTGTAGGAAGACGGTAGGAATCTCTTACCCCATGACTAACAAAGCCTGCTCCTGATATAACGCTGACACGGACGCGATAGATACACCTGTACAGCATGAATTGCGTTCCAACAGAGTTTACCACATGAATACCTGCCAGAACCTATGAACACTTTGTCAAATCCAGTTAGAGATAGACATAAATATGGCATACGGTGTGTTCAAGGGTTTGAAGTAGATAGAGTTAATAATTTGGATTGAGGAGAGGTAGGCATCTGGTGATTCGCAGGGGCAGGTAGAAGCTTGTGATGGCGTGAAGTATGAAAACCGCAAATGTGCAAATAAGGATTCTAATTCTATCAAATTGCCTATTAGTCTCTCATTGCGTCCACTACTACTAGATCATCGTCCTAGTTACTCCATTCCTCCCACACTTACATATACACTATCCCGTAGCTTACAGCCCCACCTGGAGCCTCAAAACATACTTACATTACACCAAATAATAGGCAAAGAGACTACACCTCAAAAATGCGAGACGGTTCACCAACACGAACACAAGACCACAAGGTGCCGAAATGCTAGATTGCTAACACCAAGGACGCCCGAAAGCACGCACGTTCAACATCCATGCACACTCGCTCTTACTACCAGAGTTCTACTTACAGTGGATCGGAAAACTCAACTCTTGAACATGTACACCCACCCCAGCTATTCCACTTCATATCACGGCGCCAACTGCGAGTTTACGTCCAACCGACCCATGACCTCGCCATGACGCGCCAAACCCTCACCTCACCCGATCTCAAATCGCCCATCCTAAAACTCTCTGGCTTGACCTTTTTCGACTCTCGACCTTGCTCCCAAACCCTGACCTTTTTCTTACTACCATCCCACTCGACGACTACACCCACATGATCCGGTTTACCCACATCCACTGCATATTTGGCATGCATGGCACCATGTTTACCCTGAAATTTAGCATTGCGAAAGCTAATAATGTCACCGGGTCGAATTTCATCGTATTGTTGGGTCGAGGCGTTTGCGATATTAGCGTACACGAGAGAACCAAATGCCCGCGTTGAAACAGGCGGTAGGGCGTCCTTGTAAGGGCCCAGGAGCTCTTGAATTAGTCCGTGGGGTGTACCATCACCGACAGTTTTCAATTGTTTGGATTCGACATCTTTAGCAATACGCACACCAAAGGCTTCGTGCGCCGCTTCTAGTTGATCTTGGCGTAGCTTGTTCGGAGGGGGCTCTTGGCTTTGAGTTAGTACGACATCGGAAACATTGTTCGCATCAAAGCGGGCGGAGATGATGGTCTGTGAATAATCCATGTAAAGAACGAAAACGGTCTTCTCAACGGAATTGCCGGATCGGGTTTCTTTCATTTCTAGCAAAATATCTCGACGGGTTTGGAGGGATGGTGGAGGCATATTGGGTTGAGTCCACCAGTGAGAAGTCATGCCGAGATCGATGTCGCTAGCGATGAATTCTACGCTAGCAGATGGGCGAGGCTGATCCATGGATGCGCGTGCTTGCTGAGCGCGATTCGCATCAAGAGATTTCCGTCCCATAGGCGGCGCTCGATACGACTGAGAAGGCTCAGGAGGGGGTGGGCGTGGTGCAGCGCGCTCTTGAGGAG
>JAAZQE010000088.1:0-56123 GCA_013620735.1 Clavariopsis aquatica
CTTCCTCTGTTGTAGCGACTGCAAAAGGACGGGTGAACTGTTTACTAATCTTGAATTTGCTACTTTACCCCTAATTTTGATACAATCAAGGCTATAGCGTTGAGGTTGGTAAAATGAGGTTATCTGTGGAGGGCATCTGCATCAGAAATACGGGATAGGGAGTCATTTCACGTGACTGCGTCTTATACGGAGCAGCAAGAACCTCTTTCCCCTCTTTTAAGGGTATAAAATACCCTGTTACAGGGACAAGATCCCACATAGGGGTATGCAATACCGTAGTGCCACTGTAACCAATATCACATCAATACAATAAATTTAATAATCTACAGAGTTTCGGGAGGACACCAAGCACTATAGAAAACCCAATTTTTATAATGAGTTCAAAATCCAAAATGTAAGCAACCTCGACACTTAAGGAGCTAGTTCGGCGACATGTTTGTTTGCAACTATTGAGTCAATCGTAATTTAGCCCATGCAAACACATTCCATTATCACTTAAGAGTGGAGTTCTGAATTATTTCATCTCGTAAGATACTCTATGGAAATAATGTAAAAGACGCTTTTTGAGAAACCCCATCATCCCTTCCTATCACTAGTGCTGCCATCGACATATATGCACAGACACCAGTGAATATGATGATCACGTGACAACCGACTTAGCGTATAAGCAGACAACATTCTAGAAGGTATGCAGGTAAGCAACTATTCCGAGTACCAGGCTTGTGGCATTTTTGTTGGTTTGACGCATAAGAACCGGGGTCCGAGCCATGTGCAGGAGACACCGAGTCCCTGTGCCTGGGGGTTTCAGAGCCATCTTTTCAACATGCCAGATAGGATTTGGCCATCAGTTCTAAGTTGACGGAAGCGGTCTGCCTGGGATTGAAAGCATCTACAAAGATCCACCTCTCCGCCTCACCTGATGGGTTCCATTCTTTCGAGTCAGAAGGCGTGAGCAAACAGTATGAAGTATCCATCACATACGGGTGTGGTTGTTGTAACCCCGCATAAGATACCAATTTTGGTGTCGGGAACATCTGCCCCGACCTGCTTCTTCACACCAGCCGTTATCGCGGTATATCTCTCTCAACTATCGGCAAATATCTGGCAACTCAGCAGCCAATGAGATACAGGGGGACTTCGGGCGTACTTCCTTGTTCATCAAGAGCCCACAAATCAGGAGTCACGTTAGGATCGCCACGTGCCCTCCGCTGATCCATAAGCTACCCCGCCCGGCAGAATCGTCGCCGCTTATTACCCCAGATTATCAACGCCTCCACAAAAACACCGAGTGCGACCAACGAATGCCTCGGGACGGTGTGCCCTGCCATGGATGATGTTGGTGTGGTGTCATACCGCGGGGTGGAGGAGTACAAAGAGCCTGGTACCGCACGGTTGAGTTCTGAACCTGAACACTCTCCCCTCCACCGCCAGACCACAGTCGCACGAACTCTGCAGCACGGTGAAAAATGGAGACCGACACGACCAAGGCCGACCTTATCAGCGCCGATGACAAGAAGACCGAAGACATCGGCGACGGGGAGAAGAAATTGAGCTCGGATCTGGAGCTGGAGGCCAACGTTGATGTCAGCGATGAAGAGGGGAGGCGCATTCTCTCCAAGGTTGACTATCGGCTTGTGCCCATCCTCGCGCTTCTCTATCTTGTGGCCTTTCTTGATCGGTCCAATAGTGGGTTTTCTGCCCTATTCTTTCCACATTCTGAGCCATTGCTAACCTCTGCTTAGTTGGAAATGCGAACGTGGCAGGCTTATCGGCGGATTTGCACCTCGTCAAGCTAGAATACAACACAGCCGTTACGCTCTTTTTCGTCCCATATACCATTCTTGAGGTCCCTAGTAATATCATCCTGAAGATGATGCGGCCTTCTCATTGGATCACGATCCTCATGTTCTGCTGGGGTCTCACTATGACGTTCGTTCTATGCCCATCGTTTTCAGATACGTCAACCGCTAAACAGATTAAACAGCTTCATGGTGTTTGTAAACAGCTATAGCGGTCTTCTTGCAGGACGCTTTTTCCTCGGTGTTACTGAGGTATGCAACTAATACTCCACACTATGTGCCATCTGAGCTTACCATCTCCTACAACAGGCTGGCTTCTTCCCAGCTGCTACATTCCTTCTTACTCTCTGGTACCGCCGCTATGAGGTGCAGCGAAGAATGGCAGTGTTTTACGTCGCAGCAACCCTTTCGGGGGCCTTTTCGGGGCTTCTTGCATATGGCATACAGAAACTAGATGGAAGGTCGGGTCTCCAAGGGTGGCAGTGGATCTTTCTCATTGAAGGTGGGCACCCGATTTCACCTTGTGATACTAGCTGCCTGCTAACTTTCTACTCTAGGTCTGATTCCAGTGGGTCTCGCTTTTGTGATATGGAAAGTCCTACCTGATAGCCCGGAGACCGCCAAATTCCTCACCCAACGAGAGAGAGACTATCTTGTCAACAGGCTAAACGAAGATCCTGGTAGTGGTTCAGGGCGTGTCACAAACCAAGACAAGATGGCGACCCACCACATTAAAGCTGGCCTATCAGACTGGAAAGTCTGGGCTGCCGTTCCAATCTTCTGGGGTAATACCGTTGGAGTCTATGGGTACGTTCATCAACTGGATCTTGACGAAGTTCATTCCTTCTAACTGTGGTGTAGTTTCACTGCAACAGTTCCAACCGTCATTAATGGCCTTGGTTACAGCGCAGCAAATGCCCAACTCCTTACTATTCCCATCTACCTCTTTGCTTCCATTGTCACCTTGATCTTCGCTTTCTGGTCCGATTACGCACAAACCCGCTCCCCGTTTATAATAGCCGGCTTCTCCATAGCGTCCGTAGGTTTCATCGCCCAACTCGCCATACCCCACCCACTCTATCCTGGTTTAACCTACGGCTTTCTCTTCCCAGTCGCCGCTGGCCTCTACTGTCCTTTTGTCTGCCTCGTCTCCTGGATTGCCAACTCGCTTGCACCGTCTTCAAAACGCGCTGTCGGCATGGCGCTCCTTATCTCCGTCGGTAACATGGGTGGCATCATGGGCTCAAACATTTACCTTAAACGTGAGTCACCGAAGTACACCACCGGGTTTTCTGTTTCTCTTGCCATGTGTATCTGTGCAATCACTATGACATTTGTGCTAAGGGCGGCGTATGGGAGGGAGAATGCGAGAAGGGAGAAAGACTTAGCAGAGCATACCGAAGAAGAGATCAGGGCAAGGTATACAGAGCAGGAGATGTTGGACCTGGGAGATAAGAGTCCTTTCTTTAGGTACACGTTGTGAGGCACGGCACACAAACGCGCCGTATCTACATGCTATGAACTCCAATAGCCTAAACTGTTATTTTACAGTGTCCCAAAACATTTCAACATTGTGAATCATATCAAAGTAACAATAGTTTTTGTTTGCTTTACTTGATTTGCGGGCAAGTTGTAATATTATAATGAAGTGCTATCCCCAAAGCCAGGTGGACGCATGAATGATGTGAAAATGAGCGGCAAATGCATCCACACCCAAGGTGGCATTATATCCAAAGAAGGGTGTATTGGTCAGATGTCCTGCTGCCTTGCCTCCCAAAGAAAAGCTCAGGCGGTAGTCGAAATTTGGGCCATTCATGGGACGGACCAGTAAATAATTTCACATCACTGACCATCCATATAAAACTACAACCCATTCTTCCTAGTGTAAGACCAACATTCCTAATTAATTCTAAAATTTAACTTCGCCACATATGAGATTCTAGCTACATCAACACCCCAAAAGCTATACTGGCTGCTGTTGTGAGTTTTTTATGAGTAAATTGAATATAGATATCTTCTTCTATCCTCCAATAAATATAATATCGTGCAGTAATAATCACGTTCGCATGGAACGAGTCACACGTGAATTAGAATTACTTGTAGCCTCTCAAAAATGGCCAGCACTTAAAGGGATAACAATGCTAAATTATACGTAGAGCTAGATCTTCGGTACTAATAGGTAAGAAGACTTGAATATTTCTGTAGAAATTTACTTTAGCTAGTTCCATTTGAACAGTAATTTAAATGAAGCTTGGCCTGGCATATAAATCACAGCACCAGGTGACTGGCAACTTCCAAGGCGAGAACAAACCTCAAAGATAATATTTCTTCACCAAAGGATTCAAGCAAGCGACATACTCTTGCATAGTAACTAGGCGTTTGTCATTTCATTTTGATTCCGGACTTGCCATAACCCCTGAATAACTTGCTTAGTATGCTGTCTATGCATGTAGTATCAGTCAGTCTGTTCATTAGCAGCATATCATAGATGACTAAAAGCTCTACCTTGGGTTTAATAAAGTGTAGAGTGATACACTTCTCAGGATTTCGTATCTTCCTAACCTCATTGAATACATATTTAATCCGCCTTTTGTGAAGAAGTTGATGGGGAGCCTCCACCAGAAGGAAATTAGAAACTGGATTTCTATGAAGCGAAGAAGAGGTTATAATGACCTAATTGACGGCAAGCTAACCGAGTCTATGTTGTTCAGTGTATATGGCAATCGTATTTGCATCACTAAAATTGAACTTGAGAGGGGGGTTGCAGTTAATAGGGCACTGTTTGACAATTCTTTTTTAGTAGGGCTGTATTCATATGTTGGGGAAGATGATGCGCATTCATACTTCAAACAAGGGACTACTGCTCTTCATTTTGAAACAGTTTTCAAAATTTACTCGATAACGTTTGATGCATTCCCCAAAAAATATGCATCAGATTTGTCTTACCTAGCCACATGATCATACCTATTTCAAGTCGACATTCTTTCAAAGTTTAAATATAAAGATTGAAGCCGGCTCTTCGTATTCGTTAACCACGAATCTGTCAACATGAATAGACCCTCAGATCCTGATTCCTTACAAATTTCGGCGACACCTTCATGCAGAAGTATTGAGGCTTCTGATAAAGGGTAAATTAGAGGCTTCTGGTCTCAAAAGAACACCTTATGGTGGGCAGTGAGACGCGATTGTTGCTCATATATCACTACTTCCATCCACATAACCACAAAAATTGCGAAGGACCTAGGCTTAAAATCCAGTCATCAACCTAGAATTAAGCCAGGTTCAGACCTAATTTTACAAATAGGAAAGATAATTCTTAACGCAGAATACGCACTTCCCGACTCACTTATCAATCTGACTTACGAGACGATTAACTCCTGGATAGGGATGCGAAGATTTGGAGAGCTAGAATAGCGAATGAAGAGTATTGAACCAACGAAGACCATTTGCAGGTAATAAAGTTGCTGTTAAATGTCGTGGGGAGGAGAACGACAACTTTCTTCCATTGCCTGCCAAGACGAGCAACGGAAGCCATGAGAGTGGTGACGAGGGTGAAATCACTAATTGCACTGGGATAATTGGGCAATAAAGGCTCCAGAGAACTGTTTAGTGATTATAAGATAATAATTCGGAACCTTTTAATTCTGCAGCGACAGTACAACACTTCTAATTTAAGTAGATTAATTGATTTAGACAATTTCTAAATCCTTAATGTCTTGGGAGAGAACAAGAAAACTATCAAGTACGGAGGTATAAATGAAGATTTAAATAGTGAAAATGAGGTACATTACAGGAACATGAAATGACTATGCGTGCGTAAAGATGTTACCGCCAACGCCATGACTGCCGCGAATGCTGAAGATAATATCCATAACAAGAAATGAAGGAATTGAATAAAAGAATCGGAAAGGAGACAAAATGTCTCAGTTTTTCAGTCTTACCTGTGGTAGCTTAAACTGATCACTCGGTGGCTCATACCCAGACGTCGAGTGCTTCTTCCACGCCCACACCCCCAAGGCAATCAATCCAGCCACCACTGCAACCCCGGCAATTGAAATACCTACAATTGGGCCCTTACCCAGAGCACCGCCACCACCTCCTCCCTTTGCCGTCGATGATGGGCTCGGGCTCGAAGTCCCCGTGGTCTTTCCACTAGCCACACTCCCCGTCGCACTCATTGTACTCGTGGTCATGGTCGTTATCCCTGACGCTGTACTTGATGCCTCCGTACCAACAACACCAAAACTCCACTTTTGGCCCTGTTTCTTCTCATCCGCATTCGCCAACATAGCTAGAAACCCCCCATCCTGTTGCTCAACATCAAGAAGAACGTCCGTGCCGGTGAAATTATTGCTAATCCGCGCACTCCCATCGCTCCATTCGCCGATCGTCCAGTATTGCCCCACCATCTTTCCCTCCTTGTCTACATCGTGGAAGTGTATGCTGAGAGTATTCACACCGTCGTACCCGCGGATATCAAGCGCATATGCGTCGCCTTTTTGAGAGGTATGGAACCGGTAGTACCCAGCTAGGGGTGTGGTCGTGAAGTACCATTGTTGTGATGCTTTGAGGTTGGAAGACTCCACAATTACAGTGTCGAGATCGAGGGTGGAGGCGAGGTTTTTTGACGGCCCGAGGAGCGGTGACGTTATGGTGTATTTTTTGTTAGTGGCAATTTCGGGCATCTTGAATTTGAGGCGGGTGGTGTTGGATTGTAGGAAGTGGTGAGATTAGCGGGCCTGGCAACAGAATCCCTGTGGATAAGTGAAGATTTTTGAGCAGGTCGAAGTACAAAATCAAGAATTATCAGGAGAACAAAAATCAAAAAGGTGCGCCCCCTCTAACGCTTCGCAAATGACAATTTCCCAAGCCGCTGTGGCTATGCTTTCCTCATCCTATCGTTCCCTCTTCTCCAAGTTCTCCAGCAGGCGCATTGCATAGCGAGGCTGTCTATCAGCACATAATATTGGTGGCTTTCGTCTACTTTTGATTCGCTACCGGA
Organism: Clavariopsis aquatica; assembly: GCA_013620735.1. NCBI lineage: Eukaryota > Fungi > Ascomycota > Dothideomycetes > Pleosporales > Clavariopsis > Clavariopsis aquatica. The sequence goes on from JAAZQE010000088.1 coordinate 6,802, forward strand.
GTGGGATGCTTGTAAGCTGAGGCCGCTAGGTTACGCCTGGTTGCCTTCTTCTCGGCCTTGTACTCTGATACCCAATCATTAACCGAGCAACCACCTGCATACACGAACTGCGAGCACAACCTGAGACCATTTTGAGGTATTCCACTGTTGATCAAGCGCAAGGCTGGGTCGAAAATCAAGGACCGAGGCATGTGCACTCTTTTGGCAAAAGACAGTTTAGGGAGGGTCTGAGGGATCTTCAAGCTTAGATGTGGAGAGTGACTCATCAGAAAAACCGAACGTTCCGCCATGTATGATTTCAAGATAAAATTCAAAGACTCTATGGATATCATATGGAAATAAGTGAGAGGATATTGACATCAACAATTATCAAAGGGTCTTCACCCGGTAAACCACTTCTGGATCACGCCCATACTTCTCTTTGTTCTGGTCCACAGCACCCGAGCAACCCCAACCCCACACAATAGCATGATCTCATAGAACCATAATTCTAATACATAATGCTAGCCACTCTATTCAACAGTGTGTCCTTCCACCAAATTTCTGCACACAGACTCTCGCCCTCGAGTATCATCTTTAATTTTAGCACGGCATAGTAGACTTTCCCACTAGCGCCTTTCCTAGACTCAAATTTATCGAGATTTATTGTCGAAAGATCATAGGTTATGACTTGGGCAACACCAAGCTCTATATTTGAATGTGGTCAGTATCAATTATACTGGTACATAGTTAGGAGGGAGTCAGACATACCATCTCGGGCATTGCGTAGCGACTCTGGCCTCAACGTATCATCCGAATACATATATATTGTGGTTTGCCCCGTCCTTGGCTCCATCTTGGTAAAGCTGACAGTTATATCTTGCTCTCCCACTAACGGTGCCGTGCTCCTGACCAAATCGCCCTTGTTAAGCAGCCAGAGCATCTGCTCTGATGCAAGAGGCAACCGGGTCACACCGTCGACTACGCGATCTCGCTCGCTGTGGTACACGTCCGAATAGAGCAAACTCGCACTAACACCGTAACTGTGCCGGCATGAGGTGGCCTTCACGAGGTTTTGGGTAGTTTGCTTTTCAATACCGCAGATCACAGCGCCACGAACTACCGCAGTCCAGGACTCATCGGGTTTGCGGAGCTGGATGTTGCGAAGACGCAAAGATCGATCCAGCTCTTCGCGAAGATAAATCGAGCCACCGAAACCGCCAACAAGGAAGATATTCTGGTATAAATGATTAGATCGGCTTCTTCACACCGAGGGTTTCATTACTGACTTTTGTTCGCGCGCCGATTCGATCAATCTGGTCCATATGCCCCTTGATTAAAGAGAAGATTTGAGTGATACAAACGTTGAAGAAGGTACACATCAAATGACTACATTATATGTCAACACATTATAGCCAAAGAAAGCTAAGGTTGAACCACGTACTTTGTAATCGTTATCTCGCCGTCCTCCACTCGTCCAGGGATATTCAGATCATCTAAGGGATACGGCAACTCCATATGCATATCCAGTGTGTCCTTCGTGAACGTCTTCTTGAGGGTTTCAAATTCTTTCATTAATTTTCTCATTGCACGTCCCTCTGTGGAATGTGATCCGATTTTGTTCTGCTGAGCATTAGGATCAAGCAATTGGTAGTTGGTGTCTCCTATCAATCCTCGAAGCCAGGTCTTGAATTGGCGGTCAATAAAAATTGATCCGGCTTTTCGACCAGTCGGTAGACCGATTTGGTCGAGTTCTAGAGTTGGTGAGAGCTTCTTCACCCGGTATGAGACAACATCCTTGTATGCCAATTAGTGATTCAATGTTAAATTGTAATTTGGTTCTGGAATACCCACCACGGTTCCACCACCACAATCGCATAGAATGAAACATTCCCGTTCCTATAAGTAGGTGAGCAGAAAGGTTTAGGTGAAGTAGTGAGAATATTACCCGAAGGAAGTCATGACCCATGGCCAACTTCTCAACTCTAGCTGTGAAGATTGCCGCGGCCTCTGGCTCAGTTACAAAGATGACATCCTTGAGTTTAGGAAAGGTTGTCGAGTTGAATCCAGCCTGTGTGAGAGCACGATAGGTAGAGTTCATAGCTTTTGGTGACCATCCCTAAATAAACTCCGGTCAGCGAATTTGGAGGCGCCAAATGATATAGAGACATACAGTTGGAATAGTAACCGTTATATCTGTAGAGATTGTCTCCCTCAAAGTCTTCGTCATCCGCTTCACAGCCTGCAGCATGCTCTCGAATACCTTTGTCAGGTAGTCTGTAACAATTTGCTCCGCGCTCTTGTACGTATAGGGTGGGTCGCCACCAGACGACTGGACGTGGGAAAAATTGAGATTTTGCATTCCATCTAGAGACTCTAGGATGAGATCTAGCTCGCCGGATACCGACTGGAAATCGAGCTCAAGTTTTGTGTGTACCATAGAAATGGCATCTGGGCTTATTCTCTCCCCCCATTGTTGCTCTGCAAACTCAGAGGGGTCCGAGTAAGATATAACACTTGGTACTTTGGCTGTGTTACTTCCACCAATGCCCCAAACTTTGTTTACGTCGATTTCGTCCAATGTGAAACGGTCACCAAGCGGGGTTGCCCAGGCGATTCCTATCTACATATCAGTTCTTTGTTCTTGAGACATTAAAAGTGCAGTTTTACCTGTAAATGTTGTTCCATAGTCAAGTGCAATGACAAGTCGTCTTTCTTGAAAAGGTGCTGGGGGAAGAGGACTGGTAATCCGATCTGGTTGATAGAGTGGGGGTGGGGAAGTCGCCATGTCGATTATTCGGTCACATCAAGGGCTTCTAGGGGATTTCGAAGGAGGGCATGAAAATATAAAATGTAAGGCTGAGAAAGATGGGGGAGGTCTTGCTGAAGCTCTGGTGAGGCTCAATTTGCTCTTTCGGTTTTAATCATTCCGTTATCGGCCTAAGAACGAGAAATGACCGAATTCACTAACAAGGCTGACGCACCTCAAAGTGAGGTATTCCTGCACGATTGGTCTTTGTCTAACAGAGTTCTTCAGGCTGTGAAAGTGATCGGCAGGCCGACTCTGTTCTGATACTAACCCTAGTAAGCCACTCAATATAGTGTGCGCCACAATCAAATGGGTCACAGCCTAGCTGAACATGCACTTTCAGCCGTCCGTGCGCAAACTCACCGGTGACTGCTCATGCAGGCGGGTAGATGGATTGCAAAGCCCACAATTTTAGCCTGCCCGGTGATGCAAGCGGGCTTTCCAGGCACCTTCAAGCACCTTTGAGAACAGAGATTTTGGCAACTTCATCACCCTTGAGACCAGAACAAGTTTCAAAGTCCTCTTTCAACATGCGGGACTTATTCACTAGCAAGAGAACTAGTAAAAAATCAAAAAAACCCAACGCCAGTGACCAGAGCTCGTTCCCACCGCACAATGGACCTCCTCCGACTAACACAATGGCTATGCAAGCTGCGAATACAGCAAACTTATTATCTGCGTACAATCAAACATCACATTACAACTTCCCATCAACCCCCTCTCGCCATCACTCAGTAAAACGAAGTCTAACCTTGCAAAATAATGCTTCTGGACCCGGAAATTCCAATTCCAATCCATCACGCCGACCTACTCGAGCTCGAAGTATTGATGATATACACAGCCAATACAAATATAGCCGTCATCCACAATCTCCAGTGACCGCTGTGAGTCTCTTCATATCATGATATGGATAGAAAAAAAATACTAACTAGAGATGGGTAGCGTGTCCCAGAAGAACTACTCTCATTCAACGCCTATCTCGAGAGAGTCTCTGAAGGATACCCCGAACTTGGAATTAATATGCGGGATCAAACTATAGAAGGCGCGGTAGAAAAGTTAAGAGACCGCTACCACGCTACAAGGGATGAATTGCAAAATGTGATGGATCTCCTTGATGAGCACCAGATTGACATGTCTAATCTCGATAAAATCAAGAAGGAGAATAAAGATATGAGGAAACAGATTGAGAAGTTGCAGAAGGACGTATATCAAGCGAACAGCAAGACCAGGGCCCTTACAGAAGAAAAGATATCACTGGTGACAAGACACAACAAAGAGTTGGATCGATTGAAAAGCGAGCACAGATCAGAGCTGAATAGAAAAAAGACCGAATATCACAACGAAATGAAGTCCCTCAAGTATTGGAACGAAACGCTGCAATCAGACAACAAGAATATCCAAAGAGGAATTGAAATTAAGATACAGAAAGCACGAGACGAAGAAGGCTACAAATGGCAACAAATTCTATCGGATGTTCAAAACCGCAACGCGGAAATTGCAGAATCAGCGAGGCAATTGAATGATGATCTTAACAATAAGATAAGAATAGATGCCTCCTCCCATGACGCTCGAATTGCGACCATGATTACAGAACAACAAATCCGAGAAACGTCCATGATTGCCTCCTTTGACCAAGAACGGCAGAAATGGCAGGAGCATGCGAAAGAGAGAGAAGAGCAGTTGAATATGAGCTTCAATGTTCAGATGTCCGACAAGTTAGGGGAGCTAGAAGAATTGAAGGGGGCCCTCACGAAAAGGGAACACATAGATGGCCTAACAGATGTAGAGTTGGCAGAACAGTTTGAACTCTTATCTAATGCTGTGCGGGAGGTTTCTAGAGTTCGATGGGACAACACAAACCAACAATACTGGCCGTACAACGAAAGCGTTATCGACCGTGCTAAAAATTCCCGGAAGTTAAAGCAACAAATTGTCCAGTCCAGCATCTGGGCTCTTCTATTTGATAGGATATTTTTCACACCATTTCAAGTTTTTGCTGAAGAGGGAGTGGCAATCCATCGCGAGTGGACTCATATATATGGGCAAGGTGATACATTTACTTTCACTCTATGAATATCTCGCTGAAATTCTGCAGATTCGTATTCGAAAGAATTCCCACATTGGCCTCACCCGAGCAAAAAATCAGAGACTTGGCGCTACCAGAGGGTCAAAAACTGCGTCGAGGCTCTTGAGCAAATGGGTAATGTTTCTGGGGAAATGCAGCGATGCAAGGATGGATATGGGAGATCTTTATCTGGAACCACGAGAGAGATTTGCAAAGCCATAGAGCAGCTATGTTTTGTGGATGACAGCAAACAACGGTCTATCCAGAACCTCGTCAGCCAGGCTGCAAAGTTCTGGCTAGATGTGAGCTCAGAGCACTACAGACTCTTGGTTATAATGCCCAACTCAAGTGGGAATTTACTGCAAGGGACAAAGCCTAGGTATGGGCAAGTTCAGCTGGTGATAAATCCAAAGTTGCAGCGGATCGGAAACGCCGTTGGCGAGGCCCTTGACAAGGCGGAAACAGTCGGGAAGTGGGATGGTTTGTCTGAGTCGTACGATTTGTTTTGATAGGTTAATGGGGAGCACAACCAGAGGGTGTTAAGCCATGCATGGTCATCAGACTTGCGCAGCCTCCGGCTTGAGGCTTGCGCTTAGGCGAATGGAATTTGCCTTGCGAAGTATGTTGATGCCAGGCTGCCACAGACAAAACAATTTGTATCCTAATACAGCGACCCACAGGTCGTGCATATGCATTTGCGGCGGGCTATCCTACCAGTAAGAAGCCGACTAGGGGAGGTGGAGAGATTTCGCTTTACCCTATTCATGACCCTTGCAAAAAGGCGTAGTTGGGATGTCCCGGTGCTTGGTTCGCAACGGACAAAGTCTCAGCCTTCGGCGGTTGGCCTCAGCCCATCCCTTTAAGGTGAATCTGCAGGCCTGTAGGCCGATTTCATGAAAGCGCACCTTCATTCGTAATTTAACCATGTCACATGCCTGCTCCCGGTGCATCTAAGGCCTGTCATAACCCTAAGAGTCACCCATCCTTTGAATGGTATAATTTCCATCTTGCAGCAGTCCGTGCCGATTAACCGCTCCGCGTACTCTTATCGAACAACTCATTTACGCGCTTGAGCTTTGAGGGGAGATCATTGAAGGAAATCTTTCTTTTCTGTGAAAAAGAGTATGTCAAGAACCTAGGAGTACTGGAGTTGTAGTTGCTAACCGACATATAGTAATAGGCAACCCACGAAAATGCATATACTCAAGCACAAGAGCACAAGCGGCCGACTCTTTAAGGTCTTCAGGAGTCAAGAGGCAAAGAAAGTGGCTGAGAAACCACCTCCACTTCCACCCACTACCGGACCCGCCGACATCCCTACTACACGAACGAAGAACCAACTGGCCACGAAGGAAGAACTGCGAGAACTGCGAGAGCTAATCCGCTACCGATACGCACTCGATGTTGAAATCTGGAATCTTCGAGATGTCCAAGAATACAATCAGGACATTGTGAAGGAGAAGATGCGGAAAGCTGATGCAGCTCTGCGAAAAATCCGTATGATCGTCAACTCTCTCGATAATCACAGTTATTTCTCTACAAAAGCAGAGCATCACAAGCTCCAGCAGATCAAATTCCGGGTGCTGGAGGGGGGCAAGAGAGATTGGGAGGCGCATCCGCCTTGGGAGGATGAAGAGGAACAGGCAAAGCAGATCGTGTACGAGTACAAAAATGGCACTGGCGCAGTCACGATGGTAGCACCTTTTGAGTTAGATTCAGCGACGTCGTATGGCACCGTTCCATATCGCGCTGCGCAAAATAGGTTTGATAATATGCCAAGGTAGTTTTGGAGGTCAGCCTTGTGGTCTAGCCGCAAAGTACCTGACACAAGGTCCCACGATATTATGAGAGCGTCAAATGTTAGAAGGTGGCAATTGAAATACCCTTCATAAAGAGTGTCAATAAAGGAGACGAGAGTTGTAGTTAGTGTAATCGCTATAGCGATGAGGATATGGGCAGGAATTTCATCCGAAAGCGCAATATGCTCGGTGATCAGGAAGGTATTGGATACACCTGGATATACACGGCCGTTCAGTTAGATCGTTTAGTAGGAGATATGTCATATTAATGCCCCCTTTATTCTTTCCATATTGGGAATGTTTTGTGGTCGTCAATGCACTCTAGCTCTCCATACTATGACTATGATATTTCCTGAATTCAGCCTAGTCAGGAATAGGTTTTCACAGCACCTTCACTTAATACACCATTTTATTTATCCAAATCTACTATATTACTAAGAAAAAATATCCCGACTAGTGATAATTCACTTTACACACGCCTCTGTCACATAAAATCTTAGAGTGCCTCACTCATGAAAAACCCCTCAACTTGGAGCTGAATTTCATGGTAAATCCATGCCAATACACAATATATCGACAGTTCAATTAATGGCTACCCCCAAATAGCATCTTCTTCCGCATCTACGTCTCCATCTTCACTCCTATTTTCACTCCTGTGGCCTTCTCCCTGCCCCTGCCCCTGCCCCTGTGCCTGTGCCTGTGCCTGTTTCCGGTCGGTGTCAGCCTTCTGCGATTTCTTCCATTCCTGTCTCCTGGTGTCCCTTAGCATCATAAACGCCCGTTCTACTGTTTCCAAATCCTTTTTCCGTCTAGCTTCCCTCGCAGCGGTATCCTCCTCACATATGCTTGGCGTATAAGTACTCGTCGTTCTGGGAGTAAAAAAACCCTTATCCCGAGTAGCTGTAAATGCCTTCCTGACTGTAACAATATGTGCCTGTAATGGGATTGAGCTGTCGTACGAAAGTATTTGTGTTATCCCACTCTTCAAGTGGGTGGCTGGGGGCGTCTGCAGCTGATAAAACATGGAATCGATGCTATGCGTGGACCCGCGCTCCATGTGTGCGTTATGCAGTTCTCGACCAATAGCCTCTACGGAGCTCATATCGGGGTCCGAGAATATTGATTTCTCATATCGGGGAATGAATTGATCTGATAATGTATTGATACAGTTACCACTTAGCTTCCGGATTACGGGTTGATGCAATTGCGGGATGGGAATAGTTGAGGGGTGGTGTTCTCGAGATAAAGATTTTCTCTGATAGTTGCAACCATGTGCGCTGGTATTCTCATACAGTTCTAAGGCCTTGGCAGATCGAAAGAGGCGTTGCTGTAACACTTGGAAGGCGGGAAGACAGGCAAGGATGATCCCAACGTGCACTTCGAGGACTGAAAAGTAGCTAATAGGCGTGTAGTCCCAAGTTGGGTTCTTGTTTTTTGCGAATTGTATCATCCACTTCAAGCGTAGGCAGCTGAGGATAGTCTCGCTGAATATATGTTAGCGGGGAGAAGTGAAAGGAGATTAGCAGAAGGCATACAATCCACCCATCATGAACATCAACATAATGCCAACTCTTTTAAATCGGCTCACCGATAGACGGTTAAGCTCTCGAAGAGGCAAGCATATAATGAGGATGTTCAAGACAATACTGGTCGCTGCGCTTACCCAACTGATTAGATGAAAATTACTACATTTGGGTTGATGCATCATATCCCATCGTATCCAAGACAAGATAATAGGCGTAAATTGTAGTGCGATAGCAGGGACGAATGTCACCGCATATACAACACATAAAGCGATTGCGAGTTTTACAAGCCGTCGTAAATCGCCATTTGGAAAGATGCGAAGATAAAGCAAAAGAATTGATATCTTTATCAAGGCATTTGCTGTCAGATATAGGAGCTCGCCCCAATATAACATCTACATAACCGCATAGTTAGCTTTGTTTACTTATAGATGTTGAATTGAAATGAACATACATGTAGGATTGCAGTGATGTTGTCGAATTGGACAGTCCATATATCTTTCCCGAGGCCTTTATTTGCGACTTTGGGTGTAGTTAGCCTTATTTTCTCATTGTACTCTTGATGGCTCACTTACGGATTCCACTCAACGCAGTTAGGGGCGTTGATATAAACTATTTCAGTTAGCTTTTTTACCGCATCCCAGTGCACCACATGGGTTAGTAGCATTACCATTGTCAGAATGATAACCCAATCTTCCGTTGCCCAGATGCCTCCGCACCATGGTAGCCGAGTAGCAATCCTCATAAAGACTGCCAGTGTTGCAGTTCCACCTCCTATTATGCCAGTATAAGAGATGATCCGTGTTTGATCCCGAACTGGTTCCCCTTTGACAAATGCAGTGAAGTTCATCGTAACTGTATTGCGTTAGATAATATACTACCCCCGCTCATCCCAGACACATACTTAGCTGCTCTCTAACTGTACATGCATTCTGTACACATGTGGTGACCTCTGGGGTAAGCTTCTTGTCCTTTTCGAGGCAGAATAAATCTGTTACATCACAAGATGAAGTTGCAACCGCGTTTCCGAAGCACTGTAACTTTGGAACATCAATAATTCATCACAACCATGATAGATTCCTTGACTCACTGCGCATTGTGAGACTGTTGTGTAAGCTATGGCAAGGATATCCGTCCTGCTTTCTGCACAAACCCTGGATAGTAGAACTAACAGCATTGCCAAATGAACTTGAAGGAGTTTCATTATGGTGTTGTAATATTTAGGAGATGTTGAGACTTGAAGAGGGATGGAAGATATGGTATATTCACGATGATTGTTTGAGCAAAAGAGAAAAAAAGCTTGGTATTATTTTATATGAAAATGAACAAAGAGTACAAGGGAATTTCGGTTGAATATCTATTTTGTAATATGTAGGAACCTGGCGGACAATAAAGCGTTTCTGGCTAAGATATGCGATTGAAGCTGATAAGAAGAACAACATAATCTTCACCAATGAGAACCAACACTTGGGTGTTGGAGATGATTCCGCCTACTAGTAAGGATTAAGATGGCTCTTGAACCTCCGGAGACAGCTCAAGTGTGTGGTGGAGCATGCCAAGAGGAATGACGAACAAGTTGAAGTCGAAACCTTGAACTATCCCGAGAAGCTTTTTGAGTTTTGTTACTCTCTAGACTTTCAAAGAAATGCATTGACATATCTCAAACAGTAGCATTAATAGTTTCTAAATCAGCAGCCGTTAGTTTGCTGACATATAATGATTGTTTACATTGGCTACACCTACAGAAAACCCGGGTAGGGACAGCCCAGCCATTCAAAATGAGTCTATCCGTTAGGAAATTGATATTCTCCTAAATGGCTCTACACGATATCGCAAGCTCCATCAAAGTGCACATTGGGTTGCAAATGCAAAAGCGATTGCAGGCACTCATTTGATGAAGTAGACGGAATGTCTGTGTTTGAAAGGGTTGATCTATCCGTAAACATCAGATACCTTTGGAAAATAGAAACTGAAACCTCGCTTTTCACCCCCTGCCCGCGCAGCTCCGGATAGTTGCCAATGGATTGCCGTGGAGTTGTCGTTGAAACAACCACAAGCTATCCCCAGGCGGTTGTTTGAAGTTCGCGCTAACGCGAACTATACAAGACAGACTAATGCAGGGGTATGTAGTGGGAACATCCGTTCTTCACTCTCATGATACTAAGTAATTACAGCATACGCTGATTCTAGTCACGCCGTTCATATCAGCTGTGGTTCTGCCGTTCTGGATGTTTAAGAATGATGTCATTGCTGTTGGATGTAACCTCGACATTTGGAAAAGCTCCAAAGAGATGCAGACAATACAAATCCGGGGGGAGTGTCTAAAACAAATCTAGTATGCTCATATTTTCAGTGTAATTTCACAAAGACTAGAGGGGTGATCACTTAAGATCATTCGAACACAGTGAGTTCGAATGATATTTCAAGATTTGATATTCGAAGTAGCTCTTGCCATAATGATGCTGTAATTGCCAGGATTGAAACGAGTTTGAAATGTAGGCAGGATGTCATCAATTCTTCCGACTAAAGTTCATGTTTGTTTTTGAGTTACGAACAATCACGTCGGCAATTGATAAGTTCTATGGGTATTTTTTTTCAGCGTCTCTATATTAGGCAGTGAAAAATGGTCGCTGACGGGCTTTCAGGGGGAGTATCAACAGGTATTGGGCTTAGTTTAGATTCCGGCAGGGATTATGTTCGTCCGGCGGAAATGGTTCCATGAAGACCGGCGCACACCCAAGTTTCCCGGATATGGGCGGAAACTGGGCGCTGCCTGACGGCCCGATATATTTCGGGAAGATCTTCGGTGCAAGAACAATCACTGTCGATTAAATGCAAAGCTGAGCTGTTTCGGAACATGACATATACTATTCAACAAACACAGTGCCCTGAGAGGCCTGGAAACGATACGGTTGCAAGCCTAAGGGCACGAGGCAAAATCTAACGCTATGGGCGAATGCCTGTTGAAGGACAGCAGCAAGCAGCTCTTAGATCACCCCTAAATTGAGATTTGGAGTATGCTGGCCCTGTACGGCACAGCCCTGCAGGCCCAGATGCTAAATTGGGAGCATGGCGCGAGTCGAGACATCACGATTGATGATACACGCAGAACTTGGGGACGTGGCCGACAAGACGTGTGTTGGTAGCATATTCGAGGCGTGGTGGGGCTCTGGGGCGGTAGAAATAAAGATGGACAGGGAGATGGACATGAAGGGCGAGGACAAAGCTGAGATGGACGAGGATGAAGATGATGGAGCATGGATGCTGATTGGAGGGCGCTGGAGCCGGCAAAACCTGCCGTTAGTCAGCACGCAGCTCCTGCACTCCGCCCCTCCGCACGGACTCGCCGTCACCAATCGAGCACAAGTCCATTGCTTCGCGCTCACCTGTTCGCTGGCACGCGAAGGCTGAGCCACCACCCAAGAAACCATGTTACCACCATGTGTTCGTCCCTCTTCCTCTTCCTCTTCCTCCTCACAACATCAACTTGCTCCCGCCATCCTGCCCATCCCGCTGCTCGTCCCATAGCCCAGCACCAAGACGCGGCTCGCAGCCCAGGTCATCCAACACCGACATCATGGTCCTCCTTGGTGGACTGGAGGTAGTCGTGGGCGGCTACATCCTTCACCGCTACCACAAAAACAAAAACGAGAAGAAGAGATTGATCGAGGATGCCCAGCAGCGCCGTCACAATACGTTTCCGGGCACGAAACCACAATCATACCCGCAACAGTACCAGGAGCAGCCCATGTTGTTACCGCAAAAGTATGCCTGCTACGAGCCTCAATCATCATACCAGCCGCAGTTCCAGCCGATGCTACCACAAAAGTATCCCTGCTACGAGCCTCAACAGCAATACCAGCCGCAGTTGCAGCCCCGACCACACACGGCACAGCCGTATGTCCAAACTCAGTCTTACCATCAACCCCAGCCCCAGCCCCAGACACACACAATACCGCGCCGCCCTCTACCGCAACCAACCCCCCAGTTCCAGCAGCAGATACAACCTCTGCAACGTGCCGACTCGATGGCAACACTCTCACGCATGCCCATTGCAAATGGGTCGAGATATAGAGACAGTAATCCGGAGCTGCCTCCCCCACAACAGCTGTCGCACACCCAGTCAATCCCTCAACAACCGTTCCATTATCCATATTACAACACGGGCTTCAGCGCTTCGTACCCCTCACTCGAGCCTCCCTTGAGCACGCTAGCTGGAGACGACATAAATCGGCCTAGTGGGCGACACTCGGTTGACGACAATTGGGAAATATATGGGCAGGCATCACCCCACGTGCATTTTGCCCCCTCGACGCAGTTGGGGGAAGAGGGGGAGGACAACCCTCCACCACCATACCAGCCTTGACGAATACAGCTAGAGCCTCCGTGTGGTGCCGAGGGCAAATGTACATGAAAATTCGAATGCAGGCATTTGTAAATTCTCTTTTCGCTTCGCCATGGTTTTGGAGGGACCCCTTTTTTTTCATAAACCTTTAATGTGGCACGGTAGATGGATACCCTGCCCATGTTGTATTTCCTTGTATAAGGATGTGAAGGCTTTGGACTACAGGTCGTGCTGAACCAGCCGATCACTTTGTCACTAGGACATTTAATCGCAAAAGAACATATTTTCCTCCATAGTAAATATTACCCGGATTCTAAATTTCTCTTTTTCTTCGTTCAACTCGCATATTCTTGGATAACGCTCTCAAGCTTCACTGCAAACCCCCACCACTGTGGGGAAACCCCGCCAAGAAATGTTTATCTCCGCCACAACACCACGTTAACTGGGAGTTAATATATAGGCCAAGTCAAATACCACTCGCCGTAGCCCGAATCCTACCTTGCAAAGCAGCACGCCAAGCCTATACCCCGCTGCTGTGCGTGGCTCCTGTGCAGCCGTACCTGAATGCGGCAGCTGGATATGATCGCGACATCAGGCGGAATGACGCTGGCAAAGGCTACAACCTGGAAGACAATGCACGTGCCTTGTCTGTCGGCAGTACATCTGCCGACGAAGTAACCTATGCAGGAACCAGACTGATTGTGTGTCTTAATAAAGGACGGGCCTTGCTGTATATTATACCACTACCCCGAAGTCAGAAGCCATTGACTCTAACCATGACGAAAGTACTGAGTTCCCTTATCTTCCTAGGAGCCTTAGCATATGCCTGCCAGCGAGACTGGGATGCGCTCCATCACCGCGCCCACTTCTACCAGACACACTCCAACCACGCCAAACGTGTCATAGTCGAGTATCCACCTGTGCTCACAGAGGTGGAGTCGATCTTGGTCAACTCATTTGACAATACATCCATCAGCGATTGGAGCTATTACTATACACATGGCGACCATCTGGGCTCCCATAATAAGACCATGGCTGAGTGGACGGCTCAGAAATGGCGGGATGCGGGTCTCGATACGCATCTTGCTGAATACCCTATCTATGTGACATATCCGAAGCATTCGAGTTTGACACTGATTAGGTTGGATGGGAGTACTCATGAGGCGAATATGAACGAGGATGTCCTGAAGGAGGATGATACGAGCAGTTATCCAAATCGTATCCCGGCGTTCCATGCTATGAGTGGGAGTGGGAATGTGACTGCCGAATACGTCTATGTTGGGTAAGAAAAAGCATCTTGATTGGATTTACGCACCTAATTGTTTCAGCCGGGGAACTCGAGCAGACTTCAGCGTACTAAAGGACGCAGGCATCGAACTCAAGGGCAAAATTGCAATGGCAAATTATGGTGGCGTGTATCGAGGAACAAAAGTCAAGAATGCTCAGGACAACGGCATGGCTGGGTGCATCATCTTTACAGACCCCCAAGACGACGGCGAGATTACCGAAGAGAATGGATATGCGGCCTACCCACGTCAGATACCAAATGGCCAACATTTAAACCCAATAATTAACATAGAACAGATGGCCCCGCCAGAAACCCGTCATCAATCCAACGTGGGAGCGTGCGTTTCTCTTCTCTCTACTCTGGAGACCCCACGACCGTCGGCTGGGCATCTGCACCTGACTCACCACGCGGCGATGTGTCCGACTACAATCCGTCCATCCCATCCATGCCGCTCAGCATGAAAGATGCTCTTCCTCTGCTCGAAGCGCTTCAAGGACACGGCGTGACTGCGAAGGAGGCTAATCGCAGCGGATGGGCAGGTGGATTCCGAAACATCACTTACGACAGCGGGCCTGCACCTGGCGTAGTTGTCAACCTGAACCACTTCATGAACAGTTGGATTTCCCCCGTTTGGGATGTCATTGGAATCATCAATGGAACAAGCCCTGACGAGGTGGTCATTGTAGGAAATCATCGAGATGCGTGGGTTGTTGGTGGCGCTGCGGATCCAAATTCGGGAAGCGCAATTCTGATTGAGATGGCTAATGCTTTTGGCAAGTTGCTTGCTGGTGGGTGGAAACCAAAAAGGACTATGTAAGTTTCCAGGTCCACTGTGAGGGGGGCTTTCCAATTACTAGTAAATCATGTTGGCTAAGTCTCGAAAAATAAAACAGCGTGTTCGGGTCATGGGACGCCGAAGAATTCGGACTTCAAGGCTCTACGGAATGGGTCGAATCGCATCTACCTTGGTTGACTACAACCGCGGTTGCATATCTCAATATTGATGTTGGTGTCTCCGGGCCTCGTGTGGATTTCTCTGGTTCCGGCGAAATGCAAAGTTTAGTCATCGAGCAGATGAAGAAGGTTTTGTTCCCAGAGGGCTGGGGGACTTCCCCACTATATACGACATGTGGTATAATACTACCGAGGGGGTCATCTCGCCCCTTGGAAGTGGCAGCGACTATGCATCGTTTTATCAGAACGGGATAGCTTGTGTACGTATCCAGACCTGAAAGCCTGACGCCTATGCCTATTGACGTGTGTAGATTGACATAGGGTCCTCAAATGGCCCCACGGACCCGATATACCACTATCATTCCAATTACGATTCATACGCCTGGATGTCCATGTTCGGTGATCCCGGATTCCGACTTCACACCGCAATGGGACAACTGCTGTCCTTGATCCTCTACCACATCGCAGACGATGCGCTAATTCCATGGGACATCCCCAACGCTGCTACAGTTTTGCGAGCTTACCTGCACGAACTCAACGACACGGTCACCCGCTCGAACTTCTCGGATATAAATCTAACCCCAATCACAGACGCCATCACAGAGTTTGCGAAACAAGCCGCGCATATATCACACATTGCAGAGCAAGCACTTGGGTTCAATGACTCTGTTACATTATCTATGGTGAACTCCAAATTCAGAGACTTTTCACGCGGACTTGCATCTGCTGGGGGTCTTCCAGGTAGAGAGACATTCAAGAATGTGATCAGTGCCCCAGGAATCGATAACGGGTACGGCGCTGATGTGTTTCCCGCGGTCACTGATAAAATTAATGCTGGTGAGAAGGAGGATGCCATATTATGGGTAGAGAAAAGTGGGAAAGCTATTGCGAGGGCGGCGGAGATCTTGAGGGTAGGTGTGTGAGATGGTAAAAGGTGCTGTGAAGATGGATATGACGCCAAAGGTTCATACAGGTTGGCAAGCATGGGAAGTGGGAGAGTGGGAGCTTCTCGGTTCAGATGGCAGTGATAGCAACCTTCCGGATGTTACGTCAGTATTTACCATTCCGTCGGAAGGAAATTCCTGTACTGTCAAACAAGGATATGGAAAGGGAAAGAGCATTAAGAATGCCCTATGAACAATATCTCACTTTAGATCTTCTCATAATAAGCTATAAAGGATCGCAATGTGCACTAGCTCTTTGGCTTCGTGAGGAAGTGGCTCTAGTGTACCAGTAGGCTAATCGAATCCGAACTAACATGGAGCTAGTGATTTCTGAATTCTTCAATCTGGCCTCATTCCCTTCTTTTTTTTTCCCCTATTAACTGAGTTTCAAAATGTAGAGAATGGTGCAGTACTATTGAAGATTTCTAGAACAAGTATTCAAGGATCTGTGCACAAAATGTGAAAGTATGAAGAACATTTAGCAGAGTTTAACAATCTTCATCGCGCAATGCTGGCGAAGACCTTTTCCAACAGCAGCACAATTAACAGTACAGGATTTTTTGGAAACTTTCCATGCGCTTCAAGAATAGATTTTCTGTGAATAAAACGGAGTTCGAGGTTTACAGTTCTCATTTTGGTTGTTGCGCAAAGACGTTTTTGTTTATTATTTTTGCTGCATAGGCTGCCTATGCGTTGCAACCTGCACAAAGTGAGAGAAGTTTTTGAGGTAAAACATATGGTACTTTGATTAACTTCTATTCACTGTGCGGTTGCCTATAGCGTCCACTGTCACTACCCTACTGTCACTACCCTGGAAGTAGTTCAAAGCTCCTTCTTTTCAACTTAGGCCTGATGTTTACAAAACCGACTTTGCAACTTTCTTTCAACTGCAAACCTGCCCCGGCTATCTCTTACTATGGAGTCCCTTCCGTGGTGCTACCAGATGTTGCATGAAAAAGCACAAGCGAATCTCGAGGAGAAGCTCGACATCATCCCTGCCCAAACTCTTTCGCCAAAGCCCGACATCGATACCATCTACATGGGATCCCTGGCCTCTAAATCATACTTTGAAGATTCTGCAGTCAAGGCGCCAAACATTCCCAACGACTTACAGCTGCCTTTTGTATTCACCCACTACAACCAGTTCCTGAAGACCAACTGCATCCCGCAAAAAGACGCGTTGGGCGGTGGATTCAAAGTCGCTAGAGCAATATGGTACTGGGGCATGGACCCAAATCATTCGTTTTCATCGGCTTATGATCAGATACGATACAACATCATTCTCATGACGCTTGTTGCCACCTCGGAAAATCCGTTCAAATACAGCAGCGCGAACGGGCAGAAGTTCCTTTGGGCGTTCATCATGGCATGGGTCGAGGGCTTACATGACAATGGCGAATTTGCGCGCCGGGACAACTTCCTGCTCAAGTGGAATATGGGGCAGCTTGACCTCCTTGTCTTTGATGACGCGCAGAAAGAGTGTCTGCAAGCCTCGCTGGATAGGCTGCGAGAGAAGGTCCGCGCAAATCCGAAACAAGATAGGCTGATCAAGATCACGCAGGGTTTGGAGAAGTGGTTCCCCCAATTTTCTGGCGCGGCTTTTGCGCTGCAGTGGTGTTTCATGCATCGTGGTGAGAGGACTCATCGGACTGCGAGCCCTAGTTTCGACTCTCTCATGGACTTTGATATGAGCATGCAGGAAGCAAAAATATCCACATTCCCACTTGCGAAGGTGAACTGGAAATCGGCGCTGATCAGTGGTCTGTTGGTCGACATTGATAAGAGTATACAAGGTTCCGTATCACCGGAGAAGCATACACCATGGATGCGAGTGGAGGATGCAATTGTGTTGCTCGAGTTCGAAAGTGGACTTGCAGCTGATGCCATGATGGGATTATTCGGAGATCTGCGAATGCAGACTGTTCATGTAGGTGACAATGGGGATGAGGATACGGCACAAGAGGATGGGGGATGCCATACCCAATGATGGTATGAATTGTATTCGGAATTCAGTTCTGGCGTTGCGGGATTCAGGGGGTTTGGAATGCAGAGTTCAAAACGGAATTCTACGCATTGGGATGTGTGTGGGCTTGCAGGGGATGAGATGCGGGATTGATGAAGAGAATGCGGAGTTCGAATAAGATTTGTGGGACGTCAGGTAGGTACCGGTACCGGTTACGCTAATTACTGAAAAGAGCGCTTTACCCGACTCGATGTAAAGTCATTTCAAAACGTGGTGGGAAATTGACCGCCCATTGTGACTCTTATTTTAACCCCACTCCATGTTTCTCACATTAACTACCGCTTTGAGGCGCATTCGTGCGCGCGCTGAAACCTGCAACTATGACTCTTGTATGACTCCACGCTCAAAGTGACCTTCCTTCCAGGGCTGGTGACGGTGCGGATTGACCCCGCTTTGGGATCTTATTGCCCCCAGATGACGGTGCCAGACAGGTCTTGATTCTGGGATGCATCAAAGATGCCGCTCACTTGCTTTGTTGGAGTGCGCTCGCCATGAATCCTTGGGGCTATCTAGTTAATATCGATATGACGTTATGCGGTAGGCATGGGAGAGAAAGAGGGGGAATGAGTCCGCTGGTTTTGGTTGAGGAGATGGCCTGACAAATCTGAATTGGAAATTGTCAACTCTATTGAACGAAGCTAGAGTGTCTAAGAGAAGTATTTAGTTCTGTGCTCAGCATTGCAGACGGGGTTTCCTTCTTTGCTGGAGAAACTCTGGGGAAGCTCAACAACCACTAACGTTACTCCTATCGACCAATCCAACATCAATTCCTGCACGATCCAAAAATGTCCGCCACTACTTCTTCTTTCTCGGGCACGTTACCCCGACAGCGCATCCGAGAGCTACTCCCGACACTGTATCTCGGACGATACTCTACGGGACCGAAGAACAGCTTAACTGATATACCCGGTGTTTTGGTGTCTACGCAGTCGATCCGCGATTCCCCCAAATACCCGAATGCTGCTGCGAACTCGATCAACACGGGCGTAACCACCATTCTCCCACGAAAAGATTGGTTCAACAAGGCATGTTTTGCAGGTATTTTTAGGTTCAATGGTTCTGGAGAGATGACAGGCAGTCACTGGATAGAGGAAACGGGGCTCCTCCACTCTCCTATTGTCATTACGGGGAGTTTTGGTGTCGGGTCAGCGTACAATGGCATCTACGAGTGGGCTATTCGCGAGCACTGTGACCAGAATGGGAAGGCGGATTGGTTTCTGCTCCCCGTTGTTGCGGAGACGTTCGATGGCTACCTGCACGATGTGACCAAATTTGCCGTTACGCCTGCACATATAGTCAAGGGCATCGACGAGGCGAGCAGCGACGCGGTCAAGGAAGGGAATACGGGAGGGGGCACAGGCATGCTCGCGCACTGGTTCAAAGGCGGCACCGGGTCGAGCAGTCGCGTTGTCCCCGCCGCGGATGGGAAGAGCTACACGGTGGGCGCCCTGGTGCAGGCCAATTATGGTGCGATGCGCGACTTCAAGATTGCGGGAGCACCAATCGGTCGTCTGATTTTCGAAGAGCAAGAGCGCAGGATCAAGGCAGACCCGAATGACCCAGAGCTGATGGCACAGGCAAAGCTCGTCTTCAAAATCAAGGAAGCCAACGAGAAGAAGGACGGGAGCATAATCATCATCCTCGCGACCGACGCCCCGCTGACACCTCTCCAACTCCAGCGGTTGGCGAAGCGCGCGTCCGTCGGCCTGAGCAGAGCCGGCGGGTGGGGTTCAAACAAATCGGGGGACGTGTTCCTCGCCTTCTCAACAGCCAACGATGGCCTCGACAACCAGACGGACGAGGAAAATGTGTATGTACCAAAGGCGGTTAGCATTGCGATGGTCGAGGATCGGAGCATCAATGCACTGTTTGAGGCGAGTGCAGACGCCGTCGAGGAGGCGATTTTGAATGCAGTGTGCATGGCCGAGAGGACCGTGGGCCACGGGGGGATTGTGGACGCGCTGGATTTGGGGAAGGTGAAGGAATTGATGGCGAAATATCTCTGATACCGGTACTCTTGGTGAAGGGAATACAATGCTGGCGTTGCTGAGTGCACGAGTATACCGTATCTATATGGTCTCCCCCATTGAAAGATTGAAAAGGGGGGGGGGTGCAAAAAAAAAGCTTGTTATTACTTCTTCTGGTCCGCACCAACTTGCTGCTGTGCTATTTCCTCTGCTAATAATGCCCCCTACGCCGCAACGCGTCTTTGACTTGTCGCAGTGTAAACGACGACGGACGTGCCTACAGCAAGCCCAGTAATTATATACTGAAGATAGAGTACAAGCGTTTACGAGTCTCAGCCTAGCCCCAACACCACGCCGCCCAATCGGAACATGCTCATTTCCGACCCGCCGTTTTTGGTGCCAGATGCTCCGATGCTCCGATGCTCCGCTGGTTGACGCCGTCGACATGCATTCGCGCCATCAAACCACAGCGAGGCAGGCCAACCCGCGCCCACCGATCCTGCTCCTTTGCTCGCTTCATTGCGCGTCAAAGGAATAACTTGCGCGGAGCGTCCGCAGGCAGCAACGAGTTCACGGGGTTAAGGGGACTCCCTCTGCTGCACTCCCCCATTCGGAATACAACTGACTTGCTCTTTATTAGCTGGCGAGGTCCGGGTTCCTGGGTCCCGCATACCAAGCTTTTCGCATTCTCAGTCGCTTTCGCATCCTGTTCTGGGCTTTCTCTCGCCCGTCTGACTCGACGCCCTTTTTTCATACGACACGAGAGTGTGCTGCGAAACCCAGGTGCCCCCCGTCTGGTTCTCGAAGCCGCTGACCGCCCTTCTGCATATCCCATTTCAACGTCCGGTCACCTTTTCTGGGTGTCTTCTTGGAGAGCAGGATCAAGCACAAGGATACGGCAAACAAGCATTGTCCCTCGCCGTTTTCGCCAGATTGGGCCTAGTGGTCTTGTTGGCCAGGCATTTAATCTTAGCCGTGCCTTCTTACGGTTCCCAAGCCGGCCAGCAACAAGGTAAGCTTTCCCATCCCCATGTATTTTGACGGCCAAAGTCGACACGGCGGCGCTTTGCATTCGCACCGTGAATACCACCAGCCAACTGACGCTCTCTAGATCTCTGCGCCCCACACCACGCTGCACGTGGCCGTCTGATGCAAGATGCCTTCATCGCGGCAGTCCAGCATGTCGTCCCAGCCTCTGGGCGCAAACGAGAAACATGCATCTGGAGAAGAATTGCCAAAGCCAGCAGCAGCAGAGCTCACTGACGAGGAGAAGAAGATCATTGATCTACAGACGCACAGCCCCCAATTGAAAATCGGGTATTTCTCGCTCTTTCGATATGCAAACAGGAAGCAGGCACTTATAATGGCCATCGCGGGTTTCGCGTCGGTTGTGGCCGGCGCCGTGTTACCATTGATGACGGTATGTTTCTTGCGCCCCTGAAAAATCGCGTAATTCGGCCGCACGCTTGATGGGCGTTCTTGCTAACATGTGAGGTGTGTGTGTGGTAGCTTGTGTATGGCAACTTTGCTGGGTCCTTCACTGGGTTTTCCGTCGATGCGGTCGCCGCCCATAAATTCAAGGAACAAATCAACCAGTTCACACTGTACTTTGTGTATCTTGGTATGCATTCCCTCCTTCTTTGGCAGATTCAATTTGGGTGGGAACTAACCATGTGCACCCATAGGCATTGCATCCCTGATCACCGTGTATATCTCCGTTGTGGGGTTTTCGTACACGGGTGAGAAAATTACCCAGCAAATTCGAGAGCTCTATCTGCGCGCCATTTTCAGGCAAAATATTGCATTTTTCGATTTCCTAGGCTCGGGAGAGATCACTACGCGCATCAGCTCTGGTGAGATGTCCATTTGCAGCCCAATAGAGATGAAATACTAACTTGGAGCAGATATGAATCTTGTTCAAGATGGAATCGGCCAGAAAATGGGTCTCTTCATTTCGGGCTCATCCATGTTTGTTACGGCTCTGCTGGTGGGCTTCATCCGATCCTGGAAGCTTACTCTAATCATGCTTTCGGGCACTTTCTGTATGGTTTTCATGATGGGCTTCAATGGCCGGAATATGAGAGTCAACCAGAACCAATCCGTCGACGAATATGCCACTGCCGGAACCCTTGCAGAGGAAGTCCTATCCTCCGCTCGCAATGTGACCGCCTATGGAACGCAGAAGCGTCTGGAGGCGAGATACAGTTCCTTCTTGAAGAAGGCTGCCGCCTTCGACTACAAGGGGAAATTCTGGTTGTCCTCGATGATTGCAGGGATGATGGGTATACTCAACTTGCAATATGCACTCGCGTTTTGGCAAGGCAATCGCTTTCTACACTCGGGAGAGCTGGGTGTAGCGAACATCTTGACGGTTATCATGTCTGCCATGATTGCCGGTATATCCATTGGACGTAAGTAAACAATCTTTATTTTTTTTTCAGGGAGGGAGAGACGGGACAAAACATACTAAAATTGAATACACAGACAATCTTCCGCACTTGCAAGCTTTTGGTCAAGCAGTTGCAGCCGCAAACAAGGTTTTCAATACAATTGAGCGCGAATCTCCCATCGATCCTGAAACAGATAAAGGAGACAAGCCCGAGACCTTTGTTGGCAACATTGAATTCCGCGACATTAAGCTCATCTATCCATCTCGACCCGACACCACCGTCCTAGAAAGTTTTAGCCTCGAAATCCCGGCCGGAAAAATGATTGCACTGGTAGGAGCATCTGGTTCTGGGAAATCGACAATTTTCGGCCTCCTCGAGCGTTTCTATCTGCCCATGAGCGGACAGGTCTTACTGGACGGCAATGACACAAGGAAGTTGAACTTGAATTGGCTCAGGAAACTCATTGCAATTGTTTCTCAAGAACCAGTCTTGTTCAGCACGACAATCTATGAAAGTATCGCGCATGGCTTAGTTGGCACCGAGCACGAATTTGCCACGCAGGACGTCAAGACAAAGCTCATCGAACAGGCCGCCAAAATTGCAAACGCGTACGATTTCATCATGGAACAACCAGATAAATTTCAGACCAAAGTCGGAGAAAGAGGAAATTTGCTCTCTGGAGGCCAGAAACAGAGAATCGCCATTGCCCGAGCTGTTGTTTCGGACCCTAAAATCCTTCTGCTCGACGAGGCCACTGCTAGTCTAGATACAAGGTCGGAAAGCGCGGTACAAGAAGCTCTCGATCGAGCTTCCGAGGGCCGAACTACTATTGTCATTGCGCACAGACTCTCCACCATCCGGAATGCGGACAACATCGTGGTTATGGCCAAGGGCAAGATTGTCGAGCAGGGAACTCACGATGAGTTGATCACTCTAGGAAAGGTGTATCACAGCCTCGTGCAGGCCCAGGAACTCAGCTCCAAAATCCTACCCGGCAGCCGATTTTCGGAAATCTCCATGGGTGACAAGCAGGCGGACATGGTCAATGACAACGAGAAACTCGACCTCGTACGAACCGTGACGACTAGGCCGGCCTCGGTAATAGCCTCAAAAGCAAAGGACAAGGAGGATGACTTCAGCACGTGGGAATTGATGAAGTTCAGCTGGGAGATGAATGAAGGAGAGCATGGCCTGATGCTGATTGGCTTCCTCCTCTGTTTTCTTGCCGGTACTGGGCCAGCTATTCAGGCCATCTTCTTTGGTAACTCGATCAATTCGTTCCTCTCTCCTACCTCGTCGACCGGAGGTCACCCACTCAGTTTCTGGTGCTGGATGTTCTTGATGTTGGGAATCTCCACGTGGTCCTTCTACTTCTTCCAAGGTCTGACACTAGCAAAAGCATCGGCGTAAGTGTCAACCCAATCTGTTATTCTTTTCCTTTCCCAGCTGACAGCTTGCAGGCTTCTTATCGCACGCATTCGCGAGCGCGCGTTCGGCGCCATTCTACGCCAGGTATGTGATTTCGGAGCTCACAGGTTCCAAAAAGAAAACCTATATATGAGACTAATTTGATAAAGGACATTGAATTTTTTGATGGCGATGCTGTAACTTCTGGATCTCTGGCCACATTCTTATCCACCGAAGCCAACCGACTCGCAGGAATTAGTGGAACTACTCTCGGTGCTATCCTGACTGCCATGTCTACTGTCATCTCTGCTATAATAATAGGTATTGCTTTTGGATGGAAGCTTGCACTTGTTTGCACGGCTACGATGCCAATCGTGATTACATGCGGATACTTTCGATTCTATGTAAGTCGTTTCCCACTTGCACGAGACTCCGCTTCCCAAGATGTTAATGTGATGCATTAGGCCCTTGTGCGCATGGAGAAGCGGACAAAGCAGAGTACAGATGCCGCTGCCTTCGCCTGCGAGGCTGCAAACTCGATCCGCACTGTTGCCGGACTATCCCTTGAACGTCATCTGCTCACTGAGTACCACGATAAGCTTAGTCAACAAGCTATCGGAAATCTACGCTTTACCAACGTCTCTGGAATATTATATGCTCTGTCACAAGGCCTGGCGTTGTTTATCTTCGCACTTGTATTTTGGTACGGTGGAGGTCTCATGCTTAAGCAAGAGTACACTGTCGTCCAATTCTTCGTTGTGTACACTTCCGTTATTAACGGCGCACAGTCCGCTGGCGCTATTTTCTCTTTTGCCCCGGATATGGGCGAAGCACGCGCCGCAGCCAAAGTCCTCAAATCTTTCCTTAACCGCGTTCCTAAGATTGATCACTGGTCACCCGACGGCAAAAAGATCGATCGTCTGCAAGGTCGTGTCGAGCTTCAAGGCGTCCGTTTCACCTACCCCGGACGTGCTGATCACAAAGTCCTTCGCGGTGTCAATCTCACTGCCGAGCCGGGCCAATTTGTCGCATTGGTGGGCGCAAGCGGGAGTGGGAAATCTACTGTCATGGCACTGTTAGAGCGCTTTTACGATCCTTCAGCTGGGAGCGTCCTCGTCGACGAACTGGAGCTGCGCGATTACAATCTGCAAGACTACAGGTCACAACTCGCCATCGTCAGTCAGGAGACTACTCTCTACACTGGCACAATCCGCGAGAATGTGTTGGCAGATAAGGATGACGTGAGTGACGAAGCCATTGTGCAGGCCTGTAAAGATGCCAACATTTATGAGTTCATTGTGAGTAAACAAACCAGTCATTTTATCCAATCTTCGTTGCTAATGAGTTGCAGGTGTCACTTCCAGATGGATTTAACACCCTCGTCGGAGCAAAGGGGGCTCTCCTCTCTGGAGGCCAACGCCAGCGTATCGCCATCGCTCGTGCACTACTTCGTGATCCAAAAATTCTGTATGTCCCCTGTGATCTCCTTCTGACACCAAAAAATCAAAAAAATCCATACTGACTACTTCACTAGCCTCCTCGACGAAGCCACCTCCTCTCTCGACTCCACATCTGAACGCACAGTTCAAGTTGCACTCGACGCCGCTGCCAAAGGTCGCACCACCATCGCAATTGCCCACCGCCTTAGCACCATCCAACACGCAGATATCATCTACGTGTTTGACCAGGGCAAGGTCGTCGAGAAGGGTAGGCATGACGACTTAATGGCGAGACGTGGTGTGTATTGGGAGTTGGCGAGGTTACAGGATATGGGTGCACCGCAGTAGTTCGTCCTGAACTAAAGGAGAAGGGTTGGAGATATTCATTTGTAATTAGATAGCATACTCGTCAGGGAAATACTAGACTCAGCGAGCGTTCGTTTCTTTCTTTTGTGTATGGTTAGAACGGAATACCCCACTTGAATGGAATATAGTATACCGAATTCATTTATGGAAAAGTTGTTGCCGTTGTGAATGCTGCTCTAGACTAAACTCTCTAGCTCCTGGCTCTTAATCACTGTACCTCGTTTTGCAAAAAGTTTGATAAGAAAATTGTGTGTCGCTTCATCCGGATCCGCACAGCAATCCTCCACGACGAAAGTTCGATAATCCAGGTCTGCCGCTTGAACGACGGTGGCCTGTACCGCACCACTCGTAGCAACGCCGGCTAGAATCAACGTATCGATTCCGCGCTCTTTGAAAATAGCATGCACATCCTGCGGTGCATTGAAGAAGGGGCCCACTCTATTCTTCCTGACGACAATGTCACCGTCATGTGGCGCCACAGCTGGGTGAAATGCAGTTCCCGCTGCGTCGGCGTCGAAGAGGGATGCACGAGAAGCGTCGTGCTTGAGCGCCGAGAAGATGGGATTGGTGTCTGGGATTGTCGAGATTTCGGACGTGGTGAAAGCAACGCGGCAGTGCGCTATTGTTAGACCCATGGCTCGCGCGCTTGCAATAAGCGATGATGTGTTTGCTATTATTGAGGAGAAGCTGGGTCGTTGCGTATGGGCAACTTGGAGATCTAGGAGGAAGAGTGCTGTGCGGGATGGGATGATTTTGGTGGCTGCCATATTTGTTTGTATATATTCAGTAGTAGACTTGGATTGTTCATGCACTAGAGTGATTGGAAGAAAAATAAAAATAAACTAATGAGTGAATGGGAGTGGAAAGATGATAGTCTGATAATAATATAATCGTTCCATGTCTGGTTTGCTCCGGAACCGGTGTCTCGTAGCCGGAACCGGGCAATCAATCCAAGCTGGCCTTGCAATCCCAGCAGCATTCGAGGTCTCATTCGTTACCTTGTCGGGCTTACGGGAAATCATTTTGAACGATAAATCCGAAGGCCACAGTACGTCCGCGCGAAGCAATCGTACCATGCAGGTCTTTCCGCCGAATCATGTGACCGGATCTAGCGCACGTGCCATGTCAACAGTCTCCCAGAAACCTGCCCTGATCCAGCCAGACTTGGGTGGTTCAACTCTCACGTTCCGAGACTTTCTGTGTACCCCGTTTCCATAGGCCCCTCTTATTTTTTTTTATAACTAACCGAATTCAATATCATCCTTGCACCATGGAGGATGATGGTTCCCAGCAAACCCCACCCGTAGTAGTCCGAAAGAAGCCAGCATGTGCAGAATGCAGACAGCAGAAGGTTCGACAGGCATTGCATGCAGCCATGAGTTATATTCAAGCTAAAAGAATTCGGCTAGATGCGATGTGTTGGCGATCCCAGTGCCTTGCATCAACCAGCGTGCTCACGTTGTCGTCGGTTAAAGATAGATTGCGTCTTTTCGGCACCGTTCAAAAGGATGCATAAGAGAAAGTGAGTTTGGGCACTATTAAACCCCTCCTATTATATCATAACTCTAATTGCTCAGACGGCTACAAGAACTTGAAGAGGAGACTACTGCTTTGAAACGCCAATTACTGGCTGCTCCCCAAGCACCTAGCAGCACCCAAGGCACCCCACCGCCGCACCAGGGGGACGATATAGATGTATCGCAGGTTCCGTTGACGAGAATTATCCGGCGCCATCAGCCATCTGCTGAAAATGATGCCACGCTTTCGAGAACCATAGACATGCTAGAGCTTGTGCCTAGCATCATTGATGATTGTTTTGAATTGTAGGTATTTTTTTTCGCTCCTCGACGGACTATCCATTGATGCGAAGAAGATATTTCAAAAACTACCACTCAATGGTTCCCATACTGGATCCGAACCTAACTCCGAATACCTATTACCAACATTCGCCGTTCCTTTTCTGGATCATCATTTCCATCGGGTCTCGTAGATACGCCCGACAACCTGCTCTTATCCAAGCTTTGGCGTTACCAGTGACTCAACTAGCGTTGCAATCCATCATCGTCCGAACCAAGTCACCAATCGATCGTATGAGGGGGTTGATACTGCTCCTCAATTGGCCGTTTCCTTCGGGCCCTTTCTACCGAGATCCTTCTTTTCTGCTCAGCAGTACTCTGTTCCATATGGCGTTACAGTGTGGTTTACATGCTCCTTCTTTTAGTCGAGATTTTTCCAAGATGCCCCCTGAAATACCCGATCAAGAGCCTCTACGTAGAGCAGAGATGTGGGCGTATGTCGTCATCACATACCAAAGGTATACCATAGTAGGATTCACCCTCCTCTAATTCACTGCTAATCGTTATTGCCAGGACTTGCGCTGGTAGTGGGCAAGCAAACCTGGTTACTTTTGAAATTTACAATGACCAAGTCCATCTCAAAAGCTTGCTAGAAAAATTACCATTAACATTACGGATACAAACTCAGATTAGCAACATCATGAGTCGTGCTCATAAAACCATACTGGATACCGGGTTGCTGTCAATGACACCGCAGCAGGAGCGTACAATGGACGCTATTTTGAAGGGATTCATCACAGAATTAGATGTCTTGGATAATGCTCAGTCCTCTAGTAAGAATTACGTACTTGATGCGAATCTTTATGCTAATTCTGGCTTAGGTTGGGACCGTCTCTATATAGCCTCCGCTCGTCAGGATCTGGTTGCAATTCACTTCTACAAGTCTGCAGCGACTCTAGATATGAATTCCTCCACCTTAATCTTTGACACGATGGCAAGTTTCCTGGAACAAGTCTGCGGCCTTGACAGAGAGTATGGTCTGCACTCTAAGTGTACACGGTTCCTACTTACTACCACAATAATGAGCTTGGCCAACCTAATTCGAGTTTTGAAAGGTCCTTTTGCGGGATATCTTGACCAAGTTCGCGGCTATAGTATTATTGACACTAGTCTCCGTTTCTTGCGGTCTTGTTCCGTTCAGAAGGTAGACTATGGAGAGAGAGGGCCTGCCTTTTTGGAGCAGCTCTGGAAGAGCAAAACGGCCTTTCGCAACCCAGATGGATCGATCGATATCTCCCTTCGTGTGAGAAACAGACTTACGGGTGGCCCGCTGCACGATGCAATCCGATGCTGGAACGAGGGATTCTTTAATTCAGAATACATACATCCCGCGTCAAACCTTGATCTTGGTATGTCTTTGATCCACCTGTTGTGCATCTCGGGAGGTATGTCTTGTCTAATGATGGTGTAGAACCTGATATACACTCGGGTGTAACTGCTGGACTTGACACTACGCCTGCCCCAAGCTCAGTCCCTAATCCCGATTTATCCAACTTCTCCGGGGTATCAGACTATTTACTAGAGGATGAGCTTTGGGGGGATCTGGGTCTAGGGCTAAGCGATAATTTGGATTTGAATGGGTCTGGCATGACCTGGATAGCTTGAAGGTGTATTAAACTCTACAAGAATTGCATCTCCTCGATTCACTCTATCTTAACAAGCCCCTGATTTTGCTAGTTATGCCTGCCCTTTCTCTTCTTCTCTTCGTGCCTTTTCCTTCTCTTCTCTTTGTCTCCTCTCCTCCCTCCAATCCATCCCCCACTTATATTCTACACAAAGCAAACATGTCGCGAGAAGGAAGATCAACCCCCAGAAGGTATAACACCATCCCCACCCCATGGCATCCAACATGTAGGCAATGACCGCCGTCCCCGCGCCGGCAATCCAACACCTTACCAAATTGCTCGCCGCCGTCACCGTCGATGGCTTCTCCGGGAATAAGTCTATTAGCAATGAGCTCAAACTATTACTGCAAGAAACTTGGCAGTATGCACAGATGAACTCGAGGATCAATGGTACAGCGAGATGGACACGTTTTTGTAACACCCACCCAAACGGGATATATGTTGCTGCGACCAGCGGCGCAAAAACGAGCACAGGTTGCAGCCGCACTTTTTCAATGGGGAAGTTGCGTAAGTCTGTGCTGCGCTTCTTTTCCAGTGGCATGTTGAGCTTTTTCGCCCAGCGCTGGTAGTTCCAGTCCATCAGTTTCCCATTGAAAAAGGCGGCAAAGATTGCAGCACCACCAAGGGGACTATTTCAGCGTCAGTTGGTGTTGCCAATGGATGTGGGTTAGAATGTCGGGAAGAGGGGGGGCTTACAGGTAGCAGAGACCGACTTGGAAAGCGTTGAAGCCATACACTTCGCCAAACAGGGTTGGCAAACTTGCAAAAAGAACCATGAGCGCGAGCATGCCCAATGCGATGAAGCAGATGACAATACAAGCATCCTTCTCGCGTAGTATCACCACTGTATTTAAGGGGTTGGGGAATTGGAATTTGCGCTTCTTTGCCAGTTCTTCTGCCAACTTCTCCTTGTCTTCACTTTCGTCGCTCCTTCCGCTGCTCATAATTTTCTTTTTTTCTTTCCGTGCGGTCCAGTATTGGAATGGACTCATGACCCACCAGTCTGATGGCGGTATACTTCCATCCCCGACAACCTTCCTCGCTGTCTCCGGCATGAACAGAGAATACACAATCAAGTACACTCCACTGATTATAGTCAGAAACCAGAAGATAGACCTCCATCCTAGATACTGTGCCAGCAGCCCGCCAATTGTCGGACCGAGGGCCGGCGCCAGCATGACTCCCGCTGCTACAGGACCAAGATACTTCCCGCGCTCCGCAGGAGTCGCGATGTCGGCAATGACACCGTACCCCAAAGCGATAGTCCCACTACTCCCCGCGCTCTGCAGACAGCGCAGTACAAGCAGCGCAGCATACGAATTCTGTGTCGCGAGTCCGATATTGGCCGCTAGATAGATGGCAAACGTAACGATGTATGCGGGCCGTCGGCCAGTCGTATCGCCAAACGTGCCCATTATCGTAGGCGCCAGGCCTTGTAGAATCATATATGTCGTTATGGTTAGGTTGATGCGCGCCGTGGTGGTGTGGTAATGCTCTGCCATGTCCGGAATGGCTGGGAAATACATCTGGCCGCTGAGGGGGGAGAAGAATGCGCCGAGTGTTACCATTATGGCTATGAAGACTCGTTGGGGTTTCGTGAAGACGGTGTGGAGCGGGTCAGATGAGGCTTTGGTGGGGGCTATGGGATCGGTTGACGGTGTTGGGGTGCTGGCCAGATCTTTGGTCGGAATCGTGTGGATTTCTAGACTTGGTGGGGACTGGTGATTGTTTTTTGGACTCGTTGGCCTGGTGTCTCGTCCAGGCGATTCATGGCCGGGTACTGCCACAGTGGGGTCTGAAGTTATTTCCTTTCCTGTATCCATGGCTTATCTCTGTCTTGCTCCGTGTAGATACCGATTTTATTGAAGGGGATACTCCCTTCACTTTTTCTCTGTTGAATCGATAGAAAAGAACAAATGGGTTAACAAGGACGTTACGCTAGAAATCCCCCTCTAGCTTACTGTGCAGGTTATTCAAATTTAAAATAGGCACACGAATACCTTTTTTTTGCAAGAGGTACACATATCATTTGTGATTGGGTCTCCGGCCTCAAAACCGGTACCGGAACCGGCGAGCTCGGGTGATCCATCAGCGACATTTGGGGCCGGCTTACCCACTCGATAGATAGACAGGCAAGTGTTTTTGAAGCAATCCTGTTATAGGCGACGAATCAGCTTGAACACGTCGAAGATGGATTGAAATCACTAGACAGACTGTGTAGTCTTCATACCTGTAGGCGTAGGATGAGTCACTGTATGGGGCCTGCATGTTAGTAGTATAACTTGATGACATGTGCAATGGAGAAGAAAATAATCAAGGGCTTAGATGTAAATACTGTGTGTACTTGACCTTTGCTATCCAATTCTAATCCTCTTTGATCATGTGACTGTATGTCGGTAATGATATCCAGGGTGTAGTCACTAACTCTTCCATGCTGAAAGCTGCTAGGACCTCTCCAAAGCAAAACAGTATTAGCGATGAGCTAATTAGTCCAGTAACCAAAGCTCGTGGACAGAGACACTGAAATGTTGTGTCCATGGATTCCTCCAATAGGGGGGCACATTTGACAAACCCAGAAATGTGCAAGGATATCAAGGTCTAGGGCGTATTCTCTATCATGACCCCTGAAATATTAAAAGGTATAAGAAGTCTTGATAAGAGTGAATCGCCGGATCCGCAATCTCGATCGCGAATTCCTAGGAAATTAGAAATCTCAGTAGGATAGTCTATAATCTGATGTATATACTTAAAATTAATAAGACATTCGGTGTCTAGATCGTCTTTGTTGATGCTAGTTCGCTACACCCAAGATCCACGCCATACATTTCCCACATATCTAATAATCCCTACTGTGCAGCCATCTCGGGGTGTATTATATTCGAGAATCACCCACCTCGTCTTGAAGCTGCAGGAAATGATATAAAAGGCAGAATTTGCGTTACTCGTCAAGCTTCGTGTCCATAACCTCCATCACCAACCACCCAATCCTCAACTCCAGCCAAATTATTAATTAAACCACAGTAAAAGTTCCGCTCGTGCCTTCAAATGGCGTTATCGCTCCCCCAAGTGCTTTGGAGTCTCCGTAATACTTAATCCTATATGTCCCTGCCGTCGCTCCAAGACTCGTATCCCAACTTATTGTAACGTCGCTCGTACCAGTCAAGCCATTAACCCTCTTCCATTCAAACAGTAGATCCCAGTCAGCATCGTCCTTGATTTTCGTCCAAGTTCCACCACTACCTTGTTTCTCGATAGCAGTGAAGGTGGATTCGAGGTGCAAATTATTTCTGGGATTTGCACCAACAAATACTGCAGACACGATGGCGCCTATGGCGTAGGTAGCCTTCACATCGGTGGTCACCTGTCCGTATTTCCGACCGAGGCCAGCGCCATCGTAGACGACTCCGGTGATGAGGCTGATGCTCTTCTCGCGGTTATCGGGGGGCGTAGGGCCAGCAGGACTAGAGCCAGATGCGCTATCGGCAAGGTAGGGCATAAGGGTGAGGGTAGAGTTGATGTATGCATTCAGGGTATGAGGCCCGTACAGTGTGCTTGCACCCTCATATCGCTGAATGAAGTACTCCTCTTCAGTGGTGATGTAGTGCGTGTAGCTGTTTGCTGGTCCGCCAAGTACAACAATAGGTGGGGTTTCTACTGCTACCAGTTTGGTGGCGGCGTTGTAGACAGCTTCGCGCCAACGGCGCCCGGACATGGTGGTTGCCTCGCCTGGAGATACAATAATTATGAATTGGCCGACACGCAAGACTTGAATATCGACAATATTAGGAGACCAGTCATATGGGACCTTTGCTTGGCCCACGTTGAGCAGGATTGGCTTGGGCCATTGGCATTTCTTTTGCTTCTCGTCAGGTGCGGAGATGGCGCCGCCAACGACGTTCCAGAAGGGATTTGATGGGGCGCCAGGGTCGTTCTGCACGAAATCGAAGGCACCGGGCCCATCGGATGTGCCTGCTGCAAAAGAATTGCCCATGGCAGCAGGGCAGGTGGAGGCAGTGCTGCCATTGGTGAGGGTGAAGGTGAAATTTGAAAAGTCGACAAATGTGTGTAGGGAGCGAACTTTGCCAGTGATTTTGGTAAACACATTGGAGTTGTAGATTCCTTTCGCGCCTTCGAATTGGCGTTTGCCGATTTCGTAGCAAGATTTGACGCCTCCGTCATTGAGCCCGAAGAAGGGCCCGCGGCCGTGACAGTCCTGGCTCTTGCCTCCGCATGTGCTGTCTTCTAGCTTGCATTCTTGACCCGACCCATCCTCGCAGTACGCACCGTTTACATTAGGGGTGGTGTCGCCAACATTCGCTTGTGAGAAGCCCGCAACGAAGCCTGGGGCAGCATTCACTGCATCGGCATTGGCGGCAATGTCCTTCTCGAATAAGTATGCAGCGACGCCTTTGTTATCGGCAGCCACTATAGTTTGGTTTCCGAGCAGGCTGGTTCCGTGCACTGCAAACCAGTTAAGAATACCAATATTCTTTCCGTCGCTCAATCTCGTGAACTTGAGCAGCGTCATGGTCTTGTCGACATTATCAGTGTATCGGTCTCTTTCAGCCTTTGGATTCGCAAGGTAGGCGTATAAGCTGCGGTTAATGTTTGCGTTGGCGATCCGAGCACTGCCAGCACTCACGGTGCCAATAGTGAGGCCCTCGTGTGCTCGGACAATGGATTTCACTGCGCCGTCGACAATGGCCTGGTAGCTCTGCTTATCGAAGCCCAGGCTCGTGATCTGGGGGAGGAGATAATTGAGCCAAGCGCCAGGTCCGGCATGGCTGTGCGTGCCCGTCACAGCCACGTTCTTCTTTGTGTAAATAGAGTAGCTGGCGCCTAAGTTCTGGAGGCCTTCCAGGATGCCGTTTCGAATGGCCGTGTCCCCAGACTGGGTGTCTAAAACGAGGTATACGAAGCGCTCGCTGGTATCACTCGGGTTGCCCACAATGAAGGCGCGCGAGTACAGGCGCTGGCGCAGACCGGTGCCAACCTGGGAAGAGTTGGCATAGCCCATGAGGTTGAGCTCGACGACAGGCCTGGGGTGGCATTAGCAATCAGTTTGGGGCGTGCACATATCCACGCCTCCCCACGCACCCTGTGATGTCCGCCTTCCCAACGCCTATGAGGTACTGCGAGGGGTCCTCGACGAGCGCGCCGCTCTGCTTCCCGCTGTACAGGTGCGTCTGCTGGGTTGCATGGTGATAGTCCTGCCCCGCCGGGTCCGCCGGTTCCGCGTGCCAGTGCCAGAAGTCGACCTGGGGGAGCCCGAAGCTGTAGACGAGCTGGGAGATGAGAACTGAGGTGAAGACGGCCACGGCCAGGGCCACGGCGACGTGCGAGCGAGCCATTCTCTCGACTGGAGCTCGACGGCGGGAGTGTGCGGCGCGGGAGTGCGCATGAGGGCGCGGGCAGCTTAAGTAGGCGCCAGGCGTGTGGCATCCAGGCCGGACAGCCAGTCGGTGAGTGCTCGTTGCCCGCTCTCCAATATGGCGCCGGCACACGCGACAGGAAGGTCTCAAGCAGGCCGGCTGCTGGTCCTGGTCCTGGTCTGGCTGGTCCTGGTCTGGTTGGTCGTTTGGTGGAGATGCAGCGGGCAGCCCCAGTCGCAGGTCCCCCACCGGGTGGCGCATGACGTTTTGGTGCATCGTCCGCCCACCCCAGGCTAGGGCGCAGGGGCCGCCCGCCTAAACTCTCCGCCTGCGTCTGGGCACATGCGAACTTCCTCACTCGCGCTGCTCGCATCCCCAGCAATCTCCCCACTCGCGCCGCAATGCCGCTAATCCACGAATCCTACGACTCGCTCCCCTGTACGTCTTAATCTACGTTCCCCCTCATCTCGCCCGCAGCTTGCCTGAACCTATCCAATGTCCGATGCGCACCGTCGGCGTGATGAGGTC
This sequence comes from Clavariopsis aquatica, assembly GCA_013620735.1. Classification (NCBI taxonomy): domain Eukaryota; kingdom Fungi; phylum Ascomycota; class Dothideomycetes; order Pleosporales; genus Clavariopsis; species Clavariopsis aquatica. Next base: position 41,481 of record JAAZQE010000088.1, read on the forward strand.
GCGATTGCAAGATAGCACACGAGGACACTCACTAACCGCCGCAGACGTCGACGCGCCCCCGTCTGCCGATGCCCTCGCCGCTGCTCACGCGCTCATCGCCGCCGACATCAAGGGCGCCGGCATTGACACGTCGCAACCGCATCCAGGCCTCATTCCCGCCATCTCCTCGTACACACCGCAGTTTGCCGCTTCGATAGAGAGCGAGCACGAGCGACTGCAAGCCGACCCCTCATCGAGGCTTTCGGCCATCGACCTCAGGCGCTACGAGGACCTCGAGGCGCCGCCAAACACGGACCCGACGAGCGACGAGGACCGGCCCGAGCTACTCGAGCGCTGGAACGCTGCGCTTCAGAAGGCGCACACCAGCAGCGAGTACGTACAGAGCCGCTTGACCGAGCTGGGCCTGCTGGAAAAATTCGGGAAGAACGCGTGGCTGGTCGGCAATGCGCAGCTCGAGGATATGCTCAAGGCGCTGGAAGCAGAGTTGTCCGGCGTGAGAAAGGAGCAGGAGCAGACCGAGGCCACACGGAGGGAACAACAGGAGAACGTGGGTGGGGAACTCAGCACCCTCGAGGAGACGTGGAAAACCGGCGTAGGACGTGTGCTCGAGACTGAGGTCGCCGCAGAAGGACTCAAGCAGCAGATTCTGGAAAGGCGGCGAGCAGCCGCGGCATGAAAGTCATGCCTCTTCCAAGTGGAAGTGATATATGAAACACATCTCAAAAGTCTGGCAACGATACCCAATCTATAGTGTGATTTGAGAATCCACATTTCTATATGCGCATACATTGTCGTATTCCACCTGAACATGTGTACATATATCATACAGGTGCTCATTCTATATATCTACATTCTCTACAGCTTTGCCGACACCACCGTTCCACCGTCCAATGCGATTGTCGCGCCATTGATCCACGCACCTGCTCTACTTCCCAGCCAAATACAGGTTCCCGCCACATCTTCGGGACTTCCAATCCTCCCCAGGGGCACTCCACTCTCAATCACATCCTTGAACTGCTCCAAAGTTGCCTTCATCATTTTGCTTTCAAACGGCCCACACGCAATTGTATTGCTCGTGATGCCCTTTGGCCCCAAATGCGCTGCTAGAACTCTGCTCAGATGGTGCAATCCAGCTTTGGACGCTGAATACGCAAAGGTTTCCAAAGCCGGCACGCGGAGTCCATCGACAGAACCGATGTTGATAATGCGTGAAGGGTCGGTAGGCGAAGCGGCCGCTTCAAGGAGAGGTGTCACAGATTGCGTGAGCTGAAATACACGTTTTAAATTGAGCGTTAGAACCCGATCCCAAGCAGCCGAGGGATAGGTAGCATAGGGTTCGCCCCAATTGCTCCCGCTGTTGTTGACCAGGATGTGGAGCTCTAGGTTCTGTCAGTCTAAGCGTATAACCCCTAGTAAATAATTTACGTACTTCCTTCCCTCTTTCTCAGCTCCTCGGCCAGTCTCGTGACATCATCTTCCTTGTACAGATCTGCCGTTATGTACTCCGCACTACCCTTTCGTAAGGCATTGAGCTCCTCACACGCTTTGGCGCAGGCTTTCGCATCTCGAGATGAAATATAGACTTTTGCGCCATTGGAGACAAAGCCTTCAGAGATCATGCGACCGATGCCCTTGGCCCCGCCAGTTACAAGGACGACTTTGTTCTACGATTGTTAGACCTCTGGAGTAAGATGAGTGGCTGTAGCTCGGAACAGCGTTTGAAGTACCTCTACGCTGAAAAGGTTGGAAATATCCATGATGTCAGTTTGTGATAGTAGTTACGATGTTCTAGGGAATAACAAGAAAGAAAAGAAGTGCTAATGATGAACTTTAATGGTCAGACGGCCAACATCCGGACATTACATAGTTGGAGTTGAGCCGAGGCTCGGTGAGACATTCTTCCAGCTCCATCCCCACATCTCGACTACCTCCCTCGCCTGTCTCTCCGTCAGTATCTTTTCACAACACTGTAGCTGATTAAAGAGCTCTACGGATCCATAAATCACTCTTGTGAGCCCCTGTGAGATACTGTCGACACTATATATGCTCCAAATACGCTTTCACGGGTCGGCCCAGTTTTTAACGGCTTCCCGTCTCGGCACGGCTGACATGTTCACTCCGACATCCGACAGACATATTTGGCTATGGCTTTACCATCAATCTGGTTCTTGATCCATTCCAACGTCCGATCCAATGTTCTTCTCTCCTTTTGACTTGAATCATTGCTTGAAATATCTTCTCAAATCATCTCAGTCCAGGCTCGGCCCCAAATTCACAGCGTGCCTTCCAATGAAGTCATTAGGCGAGCACCTCGAACTTACGCATCAGCTCCGATAGTGCCAATGCATCAAAGTTAGAAGAATTTAGTTGCCTAATTCATTCAATAGCGTTCCAGGGTATAAGTATGCGCTTCATACCTCGCATTAGTATTTCCTTCATCCATGCAATCTGTTCCTCGCACCCATATTTTCCATATCTACTTTCTATTTCCTCTATACCATCATACACTACCTTCCTCCAGCCCCATACATTAAACTCCAGGCCTAGTTTAACCATGGCTCCAACACACATTGGCGTCCTCATTGTTCCTCCAATCCAGCTCCTCGACATTGCCCCTGTCGACCTGTTCGCCATGAACACTGCGTTCTACTTCGAGGCCTGCCAACTACCACCTGCTCTCATCGCCTCCGCAATTCCTACCTCAGATCTTAAAATAACGTATATCTCTGCTTCTGGTCCCTCCACCTGGGCTGGGACAACCGCCACTCTCGACCTTGCAGTGGGTGCAAGTCTTGATGACCCCGCTGTCGCGCCAGGGAAGTTGGATATCTTGGTGATCCCAGGACCACCGCCGGATTTGAAAGTTGATGAGCCAGTATTGCGGTTTGTGCGCAACCATGTAGCGAAGGGCATTGATTTGTTGACCATATGCACTGGTATCATCGTCGCAGCGCAGGCGGGCGTGCTTGATGGCAAACATGTGACTGGAACAAGAGGTATCCAAGATATGCTCTCAAAGCAATTCCCGAAAATCAAATTTGAGGATAAGAGATATATAAATGATGGCAGGATCTGGACCTCCGGTGAGTCGTCTGCCTGCAATTACATTGGTGTGCATCTATGCTAATTTAATTTGTGTAGGTGGGATAACAAATGGCATGGATATGGTGGCCACATATATGCGTCAGCGCTGGCCGGGTGCAGGGACAGAGACGGTGATCGAGATGGCGGATGTTCAGGTCAGATCGCCGGATTATACCAAGGGAAAGTTGGGAAATAATGCTTGGTGGGTATTTCATATTTTCAACGCATGGGTTTCAGGGCTTACGGGTCAGCAGAGGGCGAGTGTGAAGAGGACGTGATGAGTGGGAGAAAGTCGGACGACAATTTGTGGCAATTGAAAGGGTTTATATTTAGGGAAGCTGCAGCTATTTTAGTGACGATGGATCGGCTCCTTTCTCACTGCTTGTATTTTTCTTTCTTGCATTACGCTCTTTATTCAATTGCTTCTACACAACGCCTGCAATACTACACAAATTCTGTCTGTCCTTTCTACCACCCACTCGATACAAATACAAACACCAAAGAGTACACAGCGAACCCGAAATAATCTGGCACGTGAATAGCCAAAACATAGTTTACTAGAGAATAGTTTCATCTGACACGTTCTAAATGACATAAAGTCCCCTGAACAAGGAAATGGAGTTGCGTACACTGCTAATACCACCAAGTCTTCAATCCACAGTTCCCCATCTGACAGATAGAGGCCAGTTGTAGTACTCGACCTCAATCCCGACCTCGATGTCAATCAGCACCATACTCACTCCCCGGGGTTAATCCCGAATCACCAGCGCACTAGAAAAAAAGCAGCGGAGCGACGTGAAACGCTGGAGACACAACAAGTGCTTCTAGGACTTAAATTAGCCATTCCTCCATTCCAGTTACTGTTCCTGTTCCTGTTTACTATTCCCTCTCGTAGCGAAGCGAGCGGGACCAAGGCAGCGCGTCTTAAGTCATGTATGTGCGACTCGTTTTGTAGTACCTTGTCACACGGTATGAGTCGACTCTCGCTTCGGACGGTGGTAGCAAATGCGACATAGTTCCCAACTGCATTCCTCTGATATGCAACTTTCCGATTTGGGATTTGTTCAGCCAGCAAGGCAGCAGTTCTATATGCGCCGGTCACATGTGCATGGGCTAGCCGAATTTGGTATGCGGTGTATTGTTCATCTGCCATTGTCATTGGCGGCTGCGAATTACCAAGACTCTATCTATATAATTAATAATGTTTCCATATGGAGTCTCAAATTAAAGTGAGTGAAATGGAAGAAATAGGGCGGATTGTCATGAGAATTCCGCGGATATTTCAAGGTAGTGCATTGGCACATTGAGATGTGAGAGTTCCACCTGTAGCTTTTGACCACTATTGTGGAAGGGTAATGTCCTATACTTCCACTGGTAGGAACCTTGCCATTGAAAGTCTACTAACTTTCGGAAGTTGTGTTTGAAGCGTCCCTGGTGGTGGGCGGAGGCTGTTTATGGCAAATGGTCCACCCCAAAGTGGTACTCGCCTGTGACACAGCCCAGCCACCTATTAAATCATTGTGAAATTTTCCTAAGCATTCTATTCCAAATACTACTTCTAATGTAGTGTATACTGAGCGGTCATCAATCCGTTTTACTACTCACATTATATAGCGCGCTATGGACAAGGCAAATGTTCGACCACAGCCTAGTTGTTTGGAATTCACGTTCAATTAGTGGTTTGTTTGTAGGTATCAATGATTTAATTACGAAGGGGTGGTAGGTATTGGGTAATCGACATGGGCAACATAAGGAGGGGCGTCAACATCCATGGAACGCCAAAAAAAAACCAACATCGAAAACAAGGGAAAGGAGCTACACGAATCTGTCCGTCCACCCATGCCTGCCTATGAGCCCTAAACCCACATCTTGTACCCTCTGGACAAGTGAAGAGAACAGCGTAATATCCCATTTCCATATGCGAACCTCATCCTCCCTGCCATGCCAACGCCGAAAAAAAATAGCAATGAAGGAGAGACGTGCCTGATTTCACTGATTCCAATGAGCTCCGGAAGAACTCAATGCAAACTAATTTAACTAAACGCCGTGTAGATCGCTCTAGATGCTACTGTTGCCACCACACGAGTGGATATTTCCTTGGCGGAATCAGGTGCCTCAATGTATCAATCGAGAAAGGCTCTTGTGAGTGCTTCACGAAAAGGCAATCTCAGGAAGCATGACGAGTGCTCCTACGACGAACACCCCACCAGCTATGAAGCTCACCAAATTAGAAGCGGCAAGTGCTAGTGTGCGGCGTCGTTTCGCTGGAGGCTCTTCAGCAACAGTCCGAACAGCGTCACTTGCCACCACTGCCTCTATGGATGTAGCCAGAGAAGCTTCAGTATTTTCAATCTCGGTTTCTTCCTCATCCAGAACATCGGCTTTGCGCTTGAGACCCTTTGGACTACCAACTGATGTGGGGGTAGGGGGTTGCTGTGGAGTATCTTCGACGATTTCGGGGATAGAGACCTTTGTTCTGCGGTTTGTATGTGAGGCAGTTGGATTCGCTTCATCTAAAGCTGGAATGTGTGGGTTGAGGATGCTCATCGCAGTCGTAGGCTCGGAATTGAGCACTTGGCCCAGATAGTCCATTCTCGTTGGGCGGGAATCGAAAGCGGACATTTGTGGATATGCAGTCGTGGCGGGCGGGGGCTGGAACCATGGTGTCGAGGCAGTGTTATGGTTGAGCTCCACTCGCATGAAGGCACCATTAAAGTCAGGAGCAGGCGGTCCCCACATGGATGGCTTGGGAGCTGCGGGGCGGGGAGGTAACGGGTTGACCATGTGTTCCCAGGGGTTACTTCCGAACGCCTCACCGAAGATATTGGAACTCATTTGAGAGCCTTTGCTGAGCTCATCCGGAGAGACGATGTCCCCAAAGTTGATAGAAGGGTTGGAGGGAAAATGATGTGCGTAATTAGTTGTAGCTTGTGCTGTTTGTGGACTGGATTGGGCCTGGACAGGAACGGGTGTCTTTGGTTCGTTGTCCTCCTTCTGGTGCTCGTGATTGAGCATTAACCCAATTTTGTGGCGGCGAAGTGCATCAGAGTCTTCGAGCTCTTGGTCTTCTCCGGACTCACTACCCGAATCATCATCATCGGAGTGATTCATGCTACCATCCTGACTTAAATTGCTGCTGTTGTCTTCATCCTCGGACTCGGCATCGCCCTCGCTGAATTGTGATGCCCGATCCTCTTCTTCTCCTGGGGATTCTGGCCCGAGATCAAATGGATTGACATGGCTCTCGTCTTCGTCATCATAGTCTAGGGGCTCTTCATAGCCCAAGGGCTCATTGTCCGCCTCGGACGTGTGTCCTTCGCCAATGGGGAATTGCAGGGCCGGCTCGTCTGCAGGCTTATTCTCTTTCTTGAAAAGCATCTCTGAAAAGTGCACTCTGGGCTCTTCAGGGACCGAATCAAATCGATTTCTCACCGGCTTATCCATCTTGGGCGAGGCAGGCTCCGGGTGAGCACTCATCTCGTTGTCCAAGTCGATGACCTCTTGTGGGACGTCTTCGAAATCGTCAACATTAACAGGATTTGTTTGGGTACCATAACGGGCAACACGGAGAGCTTCTTCATCAATAGTCTCCTGCTCCTCCTCCTCCTCTTCTTCAGACTCAGCCTCGGGGACGCTGAAGCCATGGGATACAGCGGGGGCGACGGGAAGGATCTGTGATTGGAAGCGGTACTTCTTGGCGATGAATGAGTCTGGGGCGGCGGGGTCAGCCTGCAGCCTGGTGGGTGGCAAAACGGGAGACTTACCCTGATCGCGGACAATGTTGGCGCCGAACTGCAGCGTATCTCCATTGTGCAGTTTGTGTTCCCGCTTGGGGGTGAGGGCCTGGTTGTTGACAAGAGTGCCGTGCATGGAGCCGTTGTCGGTGAGATAGATGGTGGGAACGCCCATGGCGTTGCTCGCAGAGAGACGGGCGTGCTCGCGGGAGATGACCGGGCTGTCGATAAAGACGTTGTCGGCAGCACTCATGAGCTTCTTGTTCGCGTTCTTGGAGCTGCGGCCGATGGGCATGGCCACATTCGGGGTCAAGACAAACTTGCGTTCGGTGAAGTCGTCGAGGCCGTCAATGGACCGGAGGGTCACCTCGATAGACGCTGTGCAGGCGGTCAGCGGGGCCGCAGCGGCGGCAAGAGAAGGAGAAGGAGAAGCGGCCTTACCATCACAGGGCGGCATCGTGCGGTCGTCGAGGGTGGAGTTGCGGGCTGGATGCAGTGGGAGGTGTGGAGTGACGAGGGCGGAGGGAGGCGGGTGTACTGGTCAGAGCCACTCGCACTCGGTTGGTGACGGGGTGAAACGGGCCAGGCTGGCTGCTGCTGCGGGGCCAGAGCTCGCTGGCGGCGGTGGACGAGTGGGTCGAGCTGCGTGGCCTGTGGAGGAGGGCAGGACAAGTCGCGATCGAGAGAGGCGGCGTGAGGCGGCGTGTAGAGAGGACGTGGGCGAGTGTCGGTGGAAGAGGGACAGTAGCAGCTTGGGCGAGGCCGCACGCTGTTGAGGGAGGTGCTCGGGCGGGGCTTGGTGGTGGTCGCAGCTGCCTGCACGAGGTCGTTATCGCCCTGCCTTATCGGGGCAGTAGCGCCTTGGCGCCGCTGGGACCCCACCCAACTTTTGCACCCTCGTCCGGAGCTGGTTCTCGCAGCAGATGCGAATGCAAATTGCTTCCCTGACTCACCACGACACACCGCGCCCTCCACCCGCCCAGCACGCACCCGCACACGCACACGCACCCGCACGACGCACCAGGCGGCAGCTACGGCGGCGGCTACGACAGCAGCCAGGCACCCCCCTCCTCGCACGCATTCCCATGCGCCCCAGCTAGCACCATGGCCGCGACGCCGCAGATCTCGCACGCAAAGCAGCAGGTCGTCGACGCCGTGCCGGCGCGCATCAGGCACATCCAGTTCGGCATCTTCTCCAACCAGGACATCGTCAACCAGGCCGTCCTCGAGGTGTCGGACCGCAATGTCTACGACCTCGCCCCCGCCGAGAACAACACGCGCAGCCTCACCAGCAATGGGCCCATGGACCCCCACATGGGCATTTCGAGCAAGAGCGGCATCTGCACCACCTGCGGCGAGGGCCTGGACAACTGCAATGGCCACTTTGGCCACATCAAGCTCGCCCTGCCCGCCTTCCACGTCGGCTACCTCAAGCACATCATCGAGGTGCTCAATTGCATCTGCAAAGACTGCTCGCGCGTCCTGCTGGCCGAAGACGAGCGCCGCCGCTTCCTGCGCAGCATGCGCCGCCCCGGCATGGACACCCTACAGCGCACCGGCTTCTCCAAGAAGGTCATGGAGGAGTGCCGGAAGAAGAAGACGTGCCCATACTGCGGCGCCATCAACGGCACGGTGCGCAAGGTCCCGGGCCACCCGCTCAAGGTTGTCCACAACCGCTACGATGCGTTCAATAGGTCGACGGCGCGCTCAAAGGTAGCGCCGCCGGGGAAGGTCGAGTTTGACCAGTCTTTCGAGACGGCAAAGGCTGCGAATCCCGAAGTAGAAAAGCACCTGAAAAAGGCCGTGGACGACATGCACCCTCTGCGGACCCTCAATCTCTTCAAGAAAATCTCTCCCGAGGACTGCGAGCTCCTGGCCATGATCCCCGAAGATGCCCGCCCAGAAATGCTCATCTGGGAGTATGTGCCTGTTCCCCCCGTCGCCATCAGGCCATCTGTCATGCAGGACGCTGGGGCTACCGAAGATGACATCACCAACAAGATTGGTGACATCTGCCATGTTAGCAGTATCATCCGGGCCGGCCTGGCACGCGGCTTCCCCCTCCAGATACTCATGGAACAATGGGATTTCCTCCAGCTCCAAATCGCCATGTACATCAACAGCGACGCCCCTGGATTAAAGCAGCAGGGTCTTCAAAAGTCTATGCGTGGGTTCTGCCAACGCCTCAAGGGAAAAGGAGGCCGTTTTCGACAGAACCTCTCTGGAAAGCGTGTCGATTTCTCGGGCCGAACCGTCATTGGGCCCGATCCCAATCTAAGTATTGAGGAAGTAGCTGTTCCGGAGCGGGTGGCAAAGAACTTGACCTACCCAGAAAAGGCCAACAGATACAACTTTGAGAAGCTGAAGAAACTCGTAAGCAACGGCCCCAACAAGTATCCAGGCGCAAATTTCATCATTCCGGCCGACCCGAGTAGGCACAGAACTTCACTCGTCGGCCTTGCGCGTGTGGACAAGCATGGAGAAAAGTTTCGGGCCGCCGCGGAACGCCTCTCTATTGGAGATATTGTAGAACGGCATCTCGAAGACGGCGATATCGTGCTGTTCAACCGACAACCCTCACTTCACAAACTTAGTATCCTCAGCCATAAAGCGAAAATACGGCCGTGGAGAACATTCCGGCTCAACGAGTGTGTCTGCAATCCCTACAACGCCGATTTCGATGGAGACGAGATGAATCTACACGTTCCTCAGACAGAAGAGGCACGCACAGAGGCAATTGAGCTCATGGGCGTCAAGTGGAATTTAGCGACCCCCAAGAATGGAACACCCATCATTGCCGCCATTCAAGATTTCATCACAGCCGCCTACCTTCTAAGTAGCAAGAACAATTTTTACGATAGAAGGACCTTCTGTCAGATTGTCAATTACATGTTCAATGGTGACGGAGCATGGGACCCCGACACTAACAAGACTCTGCCCATTGAGATTCCCCCGCCAGTTATCCTCAAACCTCAGCGTCTGTGGACGGGAAAACAGGTCTTCAACATTTTAATGAGACCCAACAAACAGTCTCGAGTACTAGTCAATCTGGAAGCTGCAGCAAAACAATTCAAAAACACTCCTGGTCAACATCCAGATCTGAACGAAGATGACGCATATCTTGTCATTCGAAATTCAGAGGTTATGTGTGGCGTCATGGACAAAGCTACCGTTGGTGATGGCAAGAAGGACTCGGTATTTTATGTCATGATGCGAGATTTCGGTCCCGACCATGCAGTGCAAGGCATGAATAGACTATCCAAGCTTTCGGCTCGATGGCTTACCAATAATGGCTTCTCTATTGGCATCAGCGACGTAACCCCAGGAGACATGCTCAATCGTAAAAAACAAGCCCTCGTGCAAGAGGCTTATATCAAGTGCGACAAGCTGATTAAAGACTTCAAGGAGAATAAACTCCAACGAGATCCCGGATGCAACGAAGAACAAACTATGGAAAACCAAATTGGTGGTATTCTGTCAGGTGTGCGTCAAGCCGCAGGTGATATTTGTTTCGAAGAGCTCAGCAAGTGGAATGCACCATTGATCATGGCAAAGTGTGGATCTAAGGGATCCAACATCAACGTGTCCCAGATGGTTGCCTCGGTGGGACAGCAAATGATTGGCGGTGCTCGGGTTGCGGATGGCTTTCACCACCGAACCCTTCCTCATTTCCCAAAAGCTGCACGTCAACCAGCGTCAAAAGGCTTCGTAAGCAACAGTTTCTTCTCCGGTCTTACGCCCACCGAGTTCATCTTCCACGCCATGAGTGGCCGTGAAGGTTTGGTCGACACAGCTGTCAAGACGGCAGAAACAGGTTACATGAGTAGACGATTGATGAAGTCGTTGGAGGATCTTTCGGCACATTACGACAACACTGTGCGGAACTCTTCGGGTGGTATCGTTCAGTTCCAGTACGGAGATGATCACCTAGATCCTGTTGACATGGAAGGAAAGGCCAAGCCAGTGCATTTCGATCGTACATTTTCACACGCCGTCACGTCAACGTGGAACAATGCGGACCCTAGCCTCACCCCAGATGCTGTCAGAGCCCATGCACATACACGACTAAATACCGAACGTAATAAACATGTACGATACAAGTTAGATGAAGAAACGAAGCTCGACTATAACGATAGGAGCGATGACGCTATCGACCAACTGGAGTCCATTCGCGATTTCCTCGATACAGTAGAAGAATATGTTCTGAAAAAGGCCCAAAAGCTGGAAACTACGCTCGTTCACCTCGGTATTACCACTCTATCTGCGGCAAGAAAAGTGCAATCCCCACAGGATGCCGAGAAATACGGGCTTGCCGATGGTATCGCGAAGATCTCACAATTAGCACTAGATACATTCGTCGGACTTTGCTTGACCAAATACGATCGATCCAAAGTCCAACCAGGACATGCTGTGGGTGCCATAGGCGCTCAGTCGATCGGAGAGCCTGGTACGCAAATGACCCTCAAAACTTTCCATTTCGCTGGTGTTGCCGGCATGTCCATCACTCAGGGTGTCCCACGTATCAAAGAAATCATCAATGCCTCATCCAACATTTCCACCCCGGTCATCGCGTGTGAGCTTTCCAACAAGGTTTCAGAGGAGGCTGCACGGATGGTGAAGGCACGTGTCGAGAAGACATATCTCCGCGATATCATCGAGTATGTGGAAGATGTTTGGCATCCCAATGGAGCGTACATTGCCATGCGCATCCACTGGGAAACTGTAAACAGGCTATTCCTCGATATCCGACCCGATGAGATTCGGGTGGCGATCAACAAGCACAAGCCATTGAAATGGGGCAAGGCCGGCACTGACGTCCGTGTAACCTCATCTATCATCCGCGTGGAAGTCCCAGATCCCAATGCTGTGAAAAAACGCACCACTACAAAGACTACCAAAAACCAAAAAGAGTATTTTGAACGTGTCCAGCAAATCAAGGCTCTCATTCCAGACGTGGTAATTAAAGGCTACGCCGATTGCTCCCGTGCCATCATCAAAAAAGAAAGCTCCCCCAACGAACAGGGTGAATACGAATGTGAGCTCCTTATCGAAGGCTATGGACTCAAAGACGTCCTCACAACCCCTGGTATTGAGCCTTATAAGACCAAGTCTAATCACGTCATGGAAGTCCGCAGCGTGCTCGGCATTGAAGCCGCTCGTTCGACCATTGTCCGTGAAATCGGATCCGTCATGGGGAACATGGACATCGATCCGCGACACATGCAGCTTCTCGCTGACGTCATGACGTTCAAGGGAGAAGTGTACGGTATCACTCGTTTCGGTCTCCAGAAGACGAGGGATTCAGTGCTGCAGCTGGCCAGTTTTGAGAAGACTCCGGATCATCTTTTCGAGGCCGCTGCGAAGGGGAAAATCGATCAGATTGATGGTGTTAGTGAATGCATCATCATGGGTCAGAGTGTTAAACTTGGCACTGGGGCTATGCAAGTTGTTAGGCGGCTAGCGTTGAAGGGAAGCGACGTCGGGCCCAAGAGGACCATGTTTGAGGATGGGTGGGAGGCACTGTAAGCGAAGATGGAGTTTGTACGAGAGACAGAAAAGGCATTCATGGCGTTGGGAGCACTGAGAAGCATTTCACAGGGCATCGCGAGGTGCGGGTATATCAAGCGAACGTGGATCTATTTTGCTGGATACCATGTTGGTTTTGTGCATTTAATGGAGGAGGGGGACTTATACCTAAAAGTAGCATAGCAAGCATATTGATTTGGACATTCAGTACGAGCATCAGGACTTCATGTGATAGGTGAAGTGTATGTCTTTCTATGGTGGAGCTACATTCAAAGGAAGGTGTGAAGAAGTATATGGAAACACGGCATTTGCACTCTAGACTGCCCTTTGAAGACGAACATTACTTATCAAGCATCTTTAGTGGAGATTCTCAGTCCTAATGAGAACTAGATATTACCTAGTTCGAAATCACATGTTTTTCCCAATTAGTAATAGATATAAGCTGTTATTGCCTTTCTAATAGTGGGCCTGGCAACCTAGGTCGACTTGTGTGGGTAGCTTTTGGAGTCTCTTGAGCATTGAACATTTCAACTGTCAGCGCACTGCTATTGCCTCGACTACATAGACTCGTAAATGAAACGAAATATTCACCTTGGAAAGGAAGACTATTTTAGCGGCCATCAAAACGTAGTAATAGCTCTATTATTAGTGGGTATTCCTCTCGAAAGAGGTTTGCAGAGAGATTGCTTGCACTGTGAATATACAATACATAGGTAATATATACGGTTTTCAGTCAAATGGATTCATATTTCAGAGAAAATAGACTCAATGAATCCAGAGGCTTCGATACCTGGTGAGATTCGTCTTAGAGTAGACATGAGGTGAGTTTTGAGGAAGCGAACCAATCCTATTTCCACTAGTTGGCCTCAAAATAGTATAGTCTGTGATGCCCTAACATTGTTCCTGACTCACGCTATTTTCTTAGAGGGACACTAGTATGTCATCCTTGAAGCATGGTTGTCAATGTTAATCTACCTCTTCCGTGTACTCTAAAATCAGAAAGAATAGCGATGTGGAGTAGAATGAAGTAGCACAGTCAAGGCGAATCAATCATTTCCTGGCTGCAAATTCAAGCTGGTTTTGTCAGTCAAAAATTTAGTACTACGAATTCACAAGCCTGAAAAGAAATTACACTCTCGATATGAGGATTAAAGTACCAAAAAGGTACTTGTTGGATGACTTTAGGTCGGCCAAATTCGATCCGAATATTACGTCGTGAAAGCGTATCCGCACTGTGCTTATACGATTTCCCCTCTTCAACTTCAGCTTACTTTTCAGTATCGGTGCAGTGCATACCTTCAATCTCAATTATCTTCTCCCTACCAACGCTGAAAAAATGGATCCCGCCATCTCCTCTACCACTCCTGACAATAGCACAGCCTTTATAAACGGGAGCATCTATACTATCAACCCTGCGCAACCATGGGCGTCCGGCTTCATCGTATCACCTGATGGAAACTTCACCAAAGTTGGGAGCACATCGGATATTCTCGCAGAAGCCCAGAAATTGCACCTAGTAGTTGTCGACTTGCACAACAAGTTTGTAATGCCAGGTATCCACGACGCACACATGCACCTCCTCTATGCAGGGCTATTTCTCACTTCAGACGCCAACATTGGCATGGAAACCACGCATGCCAACATCGCGCAGAAGATTAAAGAAGGGAGCTGTGCCTGCAAATACGTGAACGCATATCAGGACTGGATTCTTGCAAACTCGCTGAACTCGCAAGGATTCCCCGATATGGCAGCTGATCGTAAATACCTCGATGAACTGTTTCCAGACCAGCCAGTCATTGTGAGAGGAGGTGCAGCACATTCAATGCTACTCAATACTGCAGCGTTGGAAATAGCGGGGTACAATGTGGAGAATGAGCCGGATGTGCAGGGGGCAAAGTTTGGGCGAAGGGCAGATGGAAGTTTGACAGGGGAATTGATGGAAAAGGCAATGACCAAGGCTGCTTTGTCGATTAAATTTCCTAGCCTTGCTCATATCAAGCGTGTGCTGAAGCATGCGCTGAGTGTTGCGCATCGAGCGGGCGTGACGAGCCTACAGGAGGCATCTGGGAATTCGCTGGTTTTGAGAGCGTTGAGTGAGATTGAGAAGGAGGGCGGCTTGCGTACGAATATCCACACACATATCGTCTACGGGCCTGAGTGGGTGGCGAATGAGAATAAGGAAAGTCTACATCGGCTTCTCGACGAGGCGAAGAGCTTCAAGAGCAAGCATGTCGACACTCGGTTTGTCAAGATCATCCTTGATGGCGTTCCCCTTGTTGGAAGGGGCAATTACTTAGGT
>JAAZQE010000880.1:0-12024 GCA_013620735.1 Clavariopsis aquatica
CCGTCGCCTTCTCGCCAGACGGCCAGTATATTCAAACAGATTGCGGTGATATTCCCTTGCATGTTCCTATTACGTCATCGCCTTCGTTCCAAAGAGCGCAACCGTCTCATTTCTTTGTACAAGACCAGTGGATTTCTTTGAGCCAACAGCGGTTGCTATGGCTTCCTTCTGAATATCGACCAACTTGCTCTGCAGTTAACAGAAACGCAGTCTTCTTAGGGCATTCTTCAGGTCGTACTACGTTCCTTGAGTTTAGTACATAGGCCTTGTACTCACTCTCTCTATCTTATTAAATATTTCTTTTCTAATCTCTATTTCATAGAGGGGGCCGGGGAGCAGCAAGTATTTATCTTTTATGAGGAACATCTAGAATCTTCTATGCTTATTAATATAACTTCTATGACCATGAACGTGGCGACAGAAACACACGAGACACATGTGGCAATGCACACAGCCCAGCAGCTAAATTAGTTAGTTTGTCTGGTTTGCTTTGTTGGGCTCAAAATAGCCTCTGATGTTGAGCCCCAGCTGTGCCGCTGGAGTCGCTTGCTGACCTCGGTAGAAGAGCTTTGCGCTCAGTGTGTTCTAGCCACAGACTTTACCCATCACGTGCTCTAGGTGTGGCTTATCTTTTCTGATTACGTGTTCGTTAAGAGGCGCTTGAGATGACTAGGGTCATCTCGCTTAACTTAGGAGGTACCGATCGGCGTGGCGACGTTGCATGAATCATCTTCCTTCAGCTGCCATAGGGCTGAGGATGACCTATTAGCGTGATCCTGAGACTCTGGTGGTTGGATACTGTATATGATGAATTTTAGGGATGCGAAAGCTTAGCGTTAGCGCTGCGATAGAGGTGGCCTGTCCCGGTATAAAACAAGACCCTTGTCGTCGAGGCCGCGATGGCGACGACAAGAATTGTATTTTTCTAGGCAGCGAGAGTGAGATGATTAGAAAAGACCTAGAGTATATAAACAAAGCAGCAAAATGTAAATGAGTAGACGTAGGGAGGATTTTTACGACTGTAAAGTCTAAGTACCTATTGATTTTCTCGCTACGGGGTGGTTCTCGCTACGTGGTGAGGGATAGTACTCTCGAAACAAAATAGCTAAATTCCTACTTGATAACTAGTACAGAAATTGTCCGATAGACTACATCCGCTACCAAGGACGTATTTGTACATTTCGTCCTTGAGTATGAATCAAGAAAAATTACAGGCTAGAGATTCTAGTTTATGGGTTGATCATGCACTTTCGTGTTTTATTAGCATAAACTCGACCTCCACAATTTCTTCCTCACTCCAGGACAGAGTTTGGACGTTTTAATTATTCCTTGCAATTTAGGAGGAACCAAGTATGTTGAACTGATGAGATGCTTCATTCTACCTACGTTTGTTCCTATTTATATACGCCTCGTAGGAACAAAGGCTCTTGCGTTCTGTTTTTAGTCTTTGTTCTCAGAACAGTCAAAGACCTTTGAGCATGAGGTGGCTGAGTCATGTTCCACGAAGTAGTTTCCGAATTCATTTTGAGAAGTACTCTATCGTGCCCATATGTTTCTACATTGCTACAATATCATCTTATAATTTTTGCTACAGATTTCTCTTGAACACTAGAATTGAGGTGGGTTTTCTTTTTCCCAAACAAAGAACCAATTATATAGCTAATTTAGAGATAATTCCATCTAAAGTGAAGTTTTTTCTCTGAAGTTAAAGCAGATATATAAAAGAAATTCACCTGCAAACTGATGAATTCGTTCGGTCATGTTTGTTATAAATTTTGTTGATTTCTGGTCTATTTTTGAAGATGCGTTACCTTTGTAGTTCTATACTTCCTCAAATTTAAATAATCACTTTTAAAGACTCAATTATAATAATTATTCAAGAGGATCTGCACACACGGCCTTTTCTCACTTAAGAATACAGTGTTCTATTGTATAATGAATAACATAAATTACTCTAGGAGATTCCAACAACCTCATCAAAGAATATATCGTCTTCGAAGATTCTTAACCTTATATTTCTTATGAACATGTATTTCAATCCCCACACTTGACAATTGAAAACCACGCCTTGCTTGGAATTCAACATGAGGTTTACGCCGTATTTAGACTAGCGTCGCGTGGCAAAGCCAGCGATTCGCCTACCCTTCATTCCGCAGCCGCAGCTCTCCCGCAGCACAGCATACTGTGGACCTCACCTCTAGGCAACCCACATACATTTATGCGCCGTTCCCCACGCCCCTTAACCTCCTCTACCCTCGGTATATCTGAACTGCCGTCTTGCAACGATTTAAAGTAGCCAACATGGCCGACGCCGAAGTCGACATTGCAGAGCTCTCGACAGACCAGCAAGAGGCTCTCCAACAATTCATTGCGGTTACGGCCCAGGATACCAAAGAGGCCATACCGCTTTTACGGCGTTGCCAGTGGAATGTCCAGGTAATTATCTACCATACACGCCGACTCTCAATACTTTTGAAACTGAGATCAATAGATTGCGATAGCTCGCTTTTTCGATGGCGAACCAGCCGAGGATCCCACCACCGCTGCCGCATCGGGCTCAACCATTCCCACACCACAAGATAACCGACGACAAGAAACTCTCCTCAACGGCTTCACGAGCTCACCGCGCTCCTCAACATCAAGTCGGCGACGGGTCGATATTGCACCACGAGTTGTACCGCAACCGGAGAGCCAAGTTACCACGCAGGCCCCGCTCATCCTCACGATCCTTTTCACCCCCTTCAGTCTGATATATTCGCTGCTATCAAAATACTTCCGATTTGTTGGGTACATCTTCCCGTGGGTGCCACGGTTTTGGGGACGGTTAACTGCGAGCAACATCAACTCGACCGCGTCACGAAGAACAACTGGGGGACGCCGACCACTGAACCCCCGGGACACTGCAGCGCGGTTCGTCCGTGAATTTGATGAAGAATATGGACCTCACAATCTACCATTCTTTGAGAATGCGTATGCACAAGCTTTCGATCTGGCGAAAAAGAACCTACAGTTCCTGTTGGTCATTTTGATTTCACCAGAGCACGACGAAACCGCATCATTCATCCGAGAAACCCTGCTATCACAAGAAGTAGTGGACTTCATCCGAAACCCGGACAACAACATCATTTTATGGGCTGGTAATGTGCAGGACTCTGAAGCCTACCAGGTTTCCGGCTCGCTGAACTGCACCAAATTTCCCTTCGCAGGACTCATTGTACACACCCCGCAGGTATCTTCAACTGCAATGGGTGTTGCAACACGAATCGTTGGCCCAACTCCACCCGCACAGTTCATCTCAAAGCTTCGAAAGGGAATGCAAGCGCACAGCGAGCCTCTCAACCGTGTCCGCGCACAGCGTACTGAACAGCAGGCTACCCGTAGCATCCGCCAACAACAAGATAGTGCGTACGAACGCTCGTTAGCCCAGGATCGTGAACGTGCGCGCAAGAAGAAGGAAGAAATTGAGCGGAAGGCGAAGGAAGAGAGGGAAGCACTTGAGCGTGAACAAATCAAACAGAGATATGTGCAAAACCTTGAGCAGTGGCGGAAATGGCGTGCATCATCAATTGCAGGAGAACCTGGTCCTGAGCAGAAGGATATCGTGCGCATTAGTCTCCGCATGCCTTCCGCCGATCGTGTGGTGAGGAAGTTTGCAGCTGATGCACACATTGAAGAGCTTTACGCTTTCGTTGAGTGTTACGATATCTTACAGTCCGGCGAGATTTCAGAGAAGATTTTAGAGCCGGAGGGCTTCAAGCACGAGTACAAATTTCAGCTCGTCTCTCCCGTACCTCGCGAGGTGTATGAGTTGAAAGCCGGTGGCACGATCAAAGAATGCATCGGACGTAGCGGGAATCTCATCGTCGAGCGTACAGACATTGAATCCGAGGATGAGGATGAGGAGGAATAGATAAATGGTCATTTGCATTCCTCGGCGTTTCTCCATTAGCGTGGGCATGGTGGGCTTTTTTTCTTCGTCGCTTTCCAAATACAGAGAGGGTATGGATTTATCGGGACGACTCAACGGATGTACGTATGGATGGTTGATATTTTACAGTGAATAGACGATAAGTGTGGAGAAGATGAACATTGGATACAATGTCTACACTGGCTGATACGTAATGTCATGTTTTTCTTTTTGAAATTTGGCCCCAGTTTCACTTTCATTTAGCTTCTGTTGTACAAAAAACAGTTTAGTTTATGTTCTCAGTTACTATGCTTTGCCTCTTGTAACTCGAGGGGCTTGGATTCTTAGATGACGCTGAAGTTTTCTTGCGCTAGACAAGCAATTTGCACCCCGTAGCCTTAGAGCCATCTTCCTATCTACATACGCAAGTACCAAGTATTCCACATTACATTCTGGCCCCATTGCACTTTCCCCCTGCATGAGATTCCCAACATGGGGCTTCACAGAAATAGTCTCTTGTAACCAATCATGGCTTTCAATGTAACCCTTCAGCCTCGTCTACACGAACAATGGCTGAAAACATCGCATCATTTTCGCAACTAACATGCAGAATAGTCATCTACTATGCTCGTTGCAGTCTAAATACTGGTGATTGGATGCAAATTCGTCCTCCTGCATCGGATTACAAATATTACGGAGTTCAGGGGCAGACTGGTGCAGTCCGTAGACTAAAAGAGTTGCATTCCCACATGTAGCACTTAGTCAACAACCCTAGCTATTCCTTTGCTTTCCTAGTTGTGTCTCGCGAGTCTCTCATTTGTTTATCCATAATGGGTCCCACACTCATTCAGATTGTTTTCCTTACCATCTTCACGACGCTAGCAAGTGCTTTAGGTCCTACCAAAATCTACATCAACCAAGTCCCCGCATACTCCAACCTAGCAACATGCGCTGAGCCTGAAGTGTCAACCATCGTACGCAACATGTATTATGGATGCGGTGATGGGTCTAGAACCACGTCATATGCCTGTTTCTGTTACCAGAGTTCCTCGAAGTTCTCGAGCATGATTGAGCATCATGTTTCCACAGCCTGCCCTGACGACTCCTCTCAGAAGACTCTCGCAGTCAAGGTATTCGGCGATTATTGTCAGCTGGGCGAGATTGCGGCGGTTGCCACAGGTATGTAATCAAGTTATTTGGCATATATTTTATCTCAAACGATTTCAGAAACACCAAATTCCTCTACAGTTTCGCCATCTCCAACTACCTCGCCTTCATTATCTCAAGCTGGCTCGACATCCACGTCGCCATCTCCATCAGCATCACCTGCCTCCACTCCGGCCACAGTGTTCATTACAACCACCCCAACACCAACTCCAGGGCCTGGCAGCGAGCCCAGCCTATCACCCAAAACTTCCACTCCAACTGCAGTTATCGTGGCCGGCGTCAGTATTCCCATTGTCATTATAATACTTGGCATCGTATGCTTCCTCCTTTACCGACGTCGTAGTGAAGCAAACAGAGGCATTATCGAGTTATCTGGTGGTGATCGTAGTCTCAATACTAGCCATGAGTTCCAGGCTGAGCCAGTTGTGATTCATGAGCTCAAACAGGATTGTAGAGTGGAGATTGGTGAGTCGGAAAGAAGATTGGAGGCACCTAATCTGAGTAAGGAGGCGCAGAGATATGAACTAGATTCTCCAAAGAGGCAGTGGTAAGGTGAGAGTAGAATAAATGAAGCAGCCCGGGTCTTGCTAATGTTAAAATAGAGGTAGGCATGGAATAATGTGAACAGCAGCTTGTTCTAGTTTGGAAGATCTAAATTAACGGCTTTGATCGCTAGAGTTGTCACCAAGAATATATTCTTTGAAAGAAATTGTAATACTAGCATGAAATTAAAAATCATCGAGAAATCAATTAGGGGAAAATCCATTGTCTCAGGGATTGTTGAATCGAGTCTCTACCCACTTTTCTTTCGTACTTTTCTTCTTCCCATGCATATTTTCTGGGGAATACTCAATGGCTTATTCGATTTTCATAGGTGCTGTACATAGGTTAACTGGCCCGAATACTCCGCCAAATTCAGTGGTTCCTCGTCTTAAATAAGATAGTTTTTTATAAATATGAAATCCGGCAATGGCTAGGAAAGAAGAAACAGGGTCAGCGGGAGCAAAAACGGCATGTACACTTGTACTCGTGGTATGAACTACATATCGGAAAGTAAACTCGGCACCTGTATTTGATATGAAACAAACAGCTCAATCCCGGTAGAAACGCGGGCCGGCTAAGTAGTTTCAATCTATTAGGCGACTTTTCGACTATCCATGAGTTAGAAGGGTGTCCGGTTATCCTAAATCCTTGCTGATTGGTTGAGGCTAGTATGTCCACAAAGTGCCACCCTCGTTCAATGTAGGAAGCTCTATCAGACTCCAGATGAATTCTTGTCTTATTTGGACGTCCACATGTAATCCTGGGATGTGGGGAACATAAGAAGTGCTCGACGTCTCCGGAATCGAAAAAAACACCGCTTCTGATCTTACATATTCGGAAAGATGATTTCTTCCACTTCTATTATCTCTTCGTTTGTCTTCCTCTCAGCCGTTGCAAATGGCGCCCTCGTCCGCGTCTCAGATTTCGGCACGAACCCATCAAACCTACAAATGAACATTTGGGTGCCTTCCAAAGTTGCAGCCAAGCCTGCCATCATTCTAGCTGTATGCCATCTCTTCCCGCTCCAAGAAATCTAACCACTAAAACTTCTAGCTTCACGGTTGCGGTGGAACAGGAGAAGGTTACGCACAACAAACCAAATACAATAGCCTTGCCGACTCAAAAGGGTTCATCAACATCTTCCCGTCGACGAAAAAAGACAATAATTGCTGGGAAGTCAACACCGTTAAAGGTCTATCCCGCAATGCCGGCGGCGATAACCAAGGCCTTGCAAGCATGATACAGTACACGATCACGAAGTACAATGCAGATCCTACCAAGGTATTCGTTACGGGAACTTCATCCGGATGCATGATGACAAACGTCATGATGGCCACCTATCCCGATGTCTTCGCTGCAGCATCTTGTTACTCTGGCGTCGCGGCTGGATGCTTAGCTGGTTCTCCGGGAGCAAGCCCGCAGACTGCTGACCCAAATTGTGCGAATGGGAAAATAATCAAGACGTCCGAGGATTGGGGAAAGCAGGTCAAAGCTATGTATCCTGGATATAATGGCACATATCCTCGCTTGGCAACATGGCATGGAACTTCGGATACGTTCGTAAATTATCCGAATCTAGCGGAGCAACTGAAGGAGTGGTCTGGTCTTCTCGGCGTTTCATTCACCAAGAATGTTACTAGTACACCCCAATCTGGATACACCCAGATGGCGTATGGTGACGGCACGAAGCTAGTTGGGTATAGTGCGTCGGGGGTGGGACATACGGTGCCGGTGCACGAGACTGAGGATTTGAAATGGTTTGGTATTTAAGATGTATCACTCTTATCTCTACCCTTTTTATCGTCAACTCCAACTCCCGTATAAATATATTTTAATGGTGTAGATATTGTGAATAAGGGCTAGAAGCGATTGCACCCAGACCCGACTGAGGGAGAATCTTGAGTGAATGAACCAATGTACATATTCTCATGTATTGTTTTATTGATGTAGATCGTGCACCTTTAACATTACACAAAGTTCACTGAGTATTAGAGAGCAGAGTTCGGATATTTATGCATATGCTAATTCACTAAACGTCGGCATGCGTACCAATGCAAGTTCTCCAAGCGCTACCTAGACGTACTCTCTCGTCTACGAACTCATTTAAAAACCAACTTTATCTTCAATTCGTGGACTTCGACCCCTTCTATAGATTCATGGTGGAAATTTATGGGGACATTTTAAATAAATGGAGATTAAAAATTTCTTTACCATTACAATAGGTGACACAAGCCGAAGGTGATGTTGGAGATGTTGAGGTAACCAAGCCTAGTCGCAGACAGCCTGTCTAAACGCAGGCGCACACTTCTCATGTTGACAATATACTATCCTCTATTAAACAAAAAGCTATTAGAACTTGAAAGCAATAACTTTCTACTCGGTGGGGCCGGGGGGATTTTTCGTGGTAAGAAAGGAGACATTAATAAAATCCCTAAGGAAAAGTAGTAAAAGGGCACCCTCACTAGCCTTTGCAATGGCACAGCCGAGAATAGAATATGCAGGAATAGTTGTCTCATAGGGGTAAGATTATTATGCAAGGATGTACAAGGGGTAAATAGGTGGTGGGTGTGTGGGTGAGCGAGATGCAATTTGGAAGAATGTTGGACTGTTTGACACGATGCCGTCTCTTGTATATCAAAGAAATCACAAACTAGCAAAAAGAGGTGTGATCCACACATCGTTGAAAATCAAGTGATAGAACCAAACTCCATAATAAAATATAAGCAACTACAGACTTAGGCGCTCATGTCAAGCCGTGCTCCACTATGAACTGAAAAAGAGTTCTGTAACGGGTTTCTTTCCCCTTCTCACGATTCTCAAAATAAGCCAAGCCCAAATTATAATGCAAACCACGTACTTCATTGGTCTTCCACTGCTAGCCGCAAATCTATTGCCCATTAGAATGCATATACATGCATGCATAGTGGAGAACGAAACAAGGGCGACAGGGACGGCCAAAATACACGAAAACGAGAGGAAAGCAATCTGCTCAGTTTCCTCCCCCTAAATGCCACGCCGACAAGCTGACTGAATGTGAACTACCTTCTGTCACTGTGGTTCTAGTACTGCTCATATCTGCAGTCTGTCGCTTGATAGATGAGCAGAAAGATTTGACCAGATACGAAAGTCGTCACTGACAAACACCAACCTGCAAACATGCTACTCGATACCGATGACCTGAGAAGACTGTGTTTACCGAGATGGGAATAAATGACGACCGCATTTCGGACCCAACAAAGGCTTTAGAATAGGCGCTACGGTCGATAACGGCTGGAGGATGGACAAGGTTGTTCTAGTGTTGGATTCTGGTTAAATCATCAACCTCCTTGGCCGTTTGGTGGCGTGCGACCATACAAATTCTGCGTTCCTGTGTTCCAGGGGTTCCCTTTTCCCCAAAGAAGCGGGCTGGAAAAGTTGACTTCGTTAGTAGCTCCATATTGGTTATGATTATAGCTATGTCCATTGTAACCACTTCCATATATGGAACCGAAATTAGACGAATTGTTAGGGTTTCCCCAATCAGCACCGCTTCCAAGCCCCCCAGAAAGTGGCCGTGAGATTGGGAAGTCGGAGCTACGAAGAGAGTTCGAAGAGTCTCCACGAACGTGTCCGGAGAAACCAGGGGGCCGCATTCCATTCAAGGGTGACCCTCGAATTTCAGCCCCATTTCCAAGAAGAGGAGATGATGGGCCGGGTGTACCACTGTAGTTGCGGTTCCATATCGAGTTGCCACTGTACTGTCCATCTGGGAGGGAAGGCAGATTTACAGGCTGACGGATGGATGAAGATGAGGCAACTCTTGCCATTGGGGTTGCAAACATGGATTGAACCGGAGCAGGACTACCGAGCGGTTTCTTATAATTCTGCACGCTACTGACAAGGTCATTAATGGTTATTGAACCTAAACCATAGGTGCTGTCAGTGACCAAGGCTGTGTCTTCAAACGTCTGTGCCGGTGGAGTTGGAGGAATGTTTTCATCTTCCTCCGGTAGGGGATCCAAGCCATCATCGGGGCCAACTAGGTCATCCACCATTCGGTTCATTGCAGAATCTTTAGCCAATGTGGTGGATGCTGATTCCGATGCTGCGACCACACTGTACGACTTTTGATCATCAGGGATTGGTACTTCCTGGGGGAACAACGGAAAATCCATCTGGACAGTCGGGATTCCGGGAGATATCGCAGGAGAGCTGTCAGGCCGGTTATTGGGGCTAGCCAAAAGTTCGGATGGAAGGCCCTCTTCACGATAAATGAAGCGCATGCCGTCTAAATCTAGAGGGGCATCTGCATTCTGCATCAAAGTCAATCCATCCACTAACAGGTCACGAACTCGCATGAGCATCTCGATGTTGGGATGGTTCCGCTCCAAGTCGGACCACTTCTGCTTCATTGCGGTATCGGTGTCGGTATTGTTATACCATAGCTTCATCGTTTCCGGCGAGACTAATGGTTGAAATCCGATTGTTTCAGTGTCCTCTTCGAGCATGTAGTTATCCGATGGTAGTTGAGGGGCAGGAAAGCTGGATGCGAGAAGGGTCAATGTAGCAGCATATGCCTTCCACAATTCTTGCACCTCGACCGTCGTCAACGTATCAGCAACGTTCGCATTGAGAATCTGCCAGTATCGGGTAAACCAGGTGCTGTAAAGACGAAGGCCAGGGAGAATTCGACGTGCGACAACGGTGATCTTATCTGAGAGTTGAGAGGGACGATCACCATTCTGGGTGACATCATCACCTTCAGAGAGCCGTTCTAGTTCGAGCTGGAGAACTTGTAGCAGGGTGAAAAACGTCTTAACATTGAGTCGGAGATAGTAGAAATAAGTGCGCATAATATTTTCGGGGGGCTCGGGGGCTGCAAAGATTAGCAGGGCTTTGCCATAGTTAGTTGTAATATGACATACCTTGCATCTGGACAGTTGCAAAATATTCAGCAGCCAGGTTAATGAGAATAATCTTCTGTAATATGGAATCCAGAGGTCGCTCCTTCAACTCAATTGCCAAGTGGCTGAGCACTTCGTTTTCCAACTCGTCATGCTGGGCAAACTCCTGACCCTTGTAGCACTTGCTGTGTAATCGAATAAACCAAGCAACGAGGGCTCGTCCAACGGTATTACCGTCCGAGGACTTGTGGTTGTTGATCAACTCGCCCTTATTCCAGGCGGCAACAATCTTCTTGAACTCTAATTCCAGATTCTGCTTTGCAAGTGGGTGGGGCCTCCTGCTTGCCAAGGATCGATAAAGATGGTAAGTCGAGCGAAAGTGGTTGCCATCTTCCCGTGAGATGACTGCAAGTTGGTTATGGGATTGCCCAGAGTCTGGATATATCTCGGCCGCAAGGTCGTAATATCCCTTCGCGGGACCCCAATTGCGGTCCTTCTCGACGAGTTCGGTCTCGCGATAGCGGGAGAGGTCGCCGAGCTGGATCAGCGTTTGGTGACAGGACTCAAGGACTTGTTGCTTGAGGGAGGCAGAGATTCGTTTGCGTATGGACATCTTGGAAGCTGGACTGGGGTGAGTGAGAGCGAGGTGGGGGAGAGGGGCGTGCGCACTATCATCCTTCCACTTTTGGGCAATCTTGCGCAACTCCGGGATACCTTCGAATTGGGCATCTAGGTTCATAATGTACTGGCGGTAGAAGCGCTGACTGCCCTTGATAAACTGTAAATAGTTCTTGGCAAGCTTGCGGGTCTCAACGACATGATCTTTGGCATTGCGCCGGAGCTACGAGGGCGGCGTCAGTGTATGGGGTGTGAAATTCGGGGACAGGAGCAATATACATGTCGCAACTGTTTCCTGTAGCTGGCGTTGATCTTCAGGTGGGCGGCCCAGAGCTGTGACTCGATGCCTGCGGCCACAGCGTACTCAAAGTCGGCAGCCACAATGTTCTCGCATACCGCGCGATACCTGCCATTGGTGAGTGTCCGTCCTGTTGCCGGCGCGTAAGGGTATGCGGGGATGCTTACTCCTGGAGCAGCGCGGCCAGCTCGGGGCCAGAGGCATCGCCTTCGGCGAGCTGGATGAGGTTCTTCTCGGCTGCCTGGGCCCGTCTAGGGGGACGATTAGCACTCAATCACATCCATGTATGGCGGCGACAAGGAGGGGCGTACCGGGCGAGCTGTTCAGTAATCGCGGCCATGGCTTCCCTGGGGAGAGTAGGCGCGGTTCATATGTGACACCGCGGTCGACCGGGAGGTCAAATAGAGGCGCGGAGCAGAGGGCGAAAGGTGTGGCTGGCGTGCTCCATGGAGGGAAGAGTGTGCCCTGGGACGAGGACAAGCAGACGCACAGGCGGATAGGTCTCGGGCAGCAAACAGCACGCAAGACAGAGCAGTCTCGCGGCGGTTTGTGAGGCGAGCGAGCGGGTATATGGGTGTGGTGGTGGTGGTAGTGGTGGTAGTGGTGGT
>JAAZQE010000881.1:0-11996 GCA_013620735.1 Clavariopsis aquatica
CCCTAACCCCCCGCGACATCCCCTCATCAGCCTCCCTTCTTGGCGCCCACGCTGAAGGCCCCTACCTACACGCTTCTAAAAAGGGTGCCCACAACTCCTCCCTCTTCCACCCATGCACCAAGCCTCCCGCAGACATCTACGGGACTGCCCTATCGTCCTCTGTCAAGCTCGTAACCCTTGCCCCAGAACTTCCCTCGTCTATTCCCTTGATCCACAACCTCATATCCAATTCTATTCGCGTCTCGTTGGGCCACACAACCGCGACCTTTGAACAAGGCCTCACTGCACTTACGGCAGGTGCAACATGTCTTACGCACACATTGAATGCCATGCCCGCCTTCGGGTCCCGGGATCCAGGCTTAGCAGGGCTGATAACTCTACCCACATCGCACAACCCTCCGCCTCCATACTTCACCATCATCGCAGATGGCGAACACCTACACCCACGAACAGTCTCCCTCCTCCACCGATCAAATCCGCGGCGCAGCATTCTAGTCACAGATTCCATCGAGCTAGCTTCGTTGCCCGATGGTGCCTACCCAGGGCACTCTCAAATTCCTTTTGAACAGACCAAGTGTGGGACGCGGGCCACCATTTCTGGTACAGATACGCTCATTGGTGGGTGTATAAGCCTGCAGCAAGCGGTGAGGAATCTGATGGAGTGGAGCGAGTGTGGGGTTGCAGAGGCCGTAGGAACCGTGACGGAGAATGTTGCTGGTATGATGGGTATTGACGGGATTGGGGGAAGAGGGATTCTGAAGGAGGGAAGACGTGCAGATCTATGCGTGCTAAGTGAGGGGGGAGACGTGCTACAGACATGGGTTGAGGGGAAGAAGGTCTGGGATAAAGAGGAGGAGATTGCATCTATGGAAAATGATGCAGAAAGGAGAGGATAAGTACCACTCGTTCAGTTCATGAAGTGGTACTGTGCAGACTGCGTTTGGTTGCATCTGGTCTGAAGACGGCAAATAGAGGGTATCCCATTCAAAGTCTTCGTTAGGCTAGACGAGATTCGATTTTGGCATTCGATTCCATTCTCCTGGGTGTTGTTGAGAGCAGTAGATTGAACAAGAGGCGGTGTAGTGGTGGTTGATACATAAGACAGACGATTAACCACGATATCTATCGAAGGCCGAGCTGCGATCGGTGTATGAAGGGCTTGGTTACCCTGGGGTGTGAGTTGCGAGAGTTGTTGCCATTTGCGGCCTTGTTCCATGGTGCATTCAAATGTGTGTACAGAAGGATCCAGGTAGGATTTGGAGGTTATGTAAATCTGTATGGCTGCGATTAGGCACATGGTAGCGCCAAATTGAACGGATTCCTCCTTCAATCAGCCTTCCAGGTTCTCCTTGGAATCTGCCTCCAGGCTGCCTCGCCTGAGCTTTTCCGTGGGGGTGGTGGTAGGCTGGAAAATGTGTCATGGAAGGCAGCCTTTTCAGAAATGTATCCCTGGGTTCTAGTATAAACAATATTTCCCAGCTTCTTCTTAAAATCAGTGAATGATTCTGTTTCTATTGTATTTATGAATATGTTTTCGGGGAACTCTGTCATCAGTAGTTTATGGTAAATCTCTTGAAAGGGACAACAATTTCATCTAGCCTTGCTCTTCCAAGAACGCCATCCGTTACAATCATACTTTGTACGGTCAGTCCCCAATATGTGGCACTCATTCTAGGCCAGCCAAGCTGAAGCAAGTAGTTCAGATCAGATCAGATCTTATTTATGGTACGTTAGTTGGACAAAAAACACTCACTATTAATCTCTATGCTTAAAGCGCATTTCTCGAGCAATTATTCCAACATGGTGTTTTCTACTTTGCTAATACTTTCCTCAACAACATTCCTATTCTCTAAAGCTGGATTTGTGCCTCCAGCGGAATAGTGCCTACCTTTATCTGGCCTAAAGCAGTTGTAAGGATGCATTGCAATGACCAATCTTGAGGAAGAGGGTGGTTCCAAGCTGTCTGAAGAGGAGAAAATTGACTGCTATTACACCCAATAATTTTTTTCTTCCTACCATTCGTAAGTAAAGGCGTTGATATGATAAGTTTGGCATTAGAGTTAAAGAAGGTATAGTATGGGGCTCCAGCAATGACCGTATGACGGCATAAGGCTGCAGTTCCATCTTTGAAACGCCCAAGGGCAATAGTCGATTTTATATTTCAGACCGAGTTCTGCAAGGTTGGGGGATTGGTAGTGCAGCAAGTCGCGACATTTGAACGTTGATCAGGAACTAGTGTAACCATGTTTGCTTGTACTCCAAGCTTATGCGCCCGTGACGAGCGATGATATTCCGCAAGTGACACTGTATCAGTGGCATTAATGGCATTGACGAAATAGAAGCGATGAAAGTGCTGAGGTGTAAGAGATCAGGAGGGGAGCTGTCCTCTGCAGAATGAAGCCTGTGGCGCTAGTTCAGCCCTATGGAGCACTCTATCGCGGGGTCACTGGGAACTTTTTCTCCCCACGTTTCTCTCGCCCAGTCTGGAAACCCACGCAAACACGCAAGATGGAGGACGACCGAGCAGTCACCAATTTGGGGGCCCCAGCAGAAGACGACCTGATTGAGGAACCAGCCGCTGTCCCCAAGCAGCCCAAACGGAGATTCGTGGGCAGGAAGACGGTCGAGCAGGTGGCGGGGAAGCCGGCAGACCCCAATGCCAACATCGAGGACAGCAGCGCTATACAAGGTGTGAGACACGCCTAAGAATACTTTGGCATTCTAAACGGAAGCTAATTTCTACTCTGTAGTTGCTCAACCTCGCCGAACCGCCCGCGCCCTGAATTCGATCCCCGACTCTATTCTACACAACAAAGACATCAACGAGGCTATCGCGCTCCTACCCCCAAATTACAACTTCGAGATCCACAAATGCATACACCGCATCCGTACGTCGGGGTCCAAATCCATCGCCCTACAGTTTCCCGAGGGACTTCTGCTATTCGCGACAACAATTTCAGATATCCTGACGCAGTTTTGTCCTGGGACAACGACTCTGATAATGGGCGATGTGACATATGGTGCATGTTGCATTGACGACTTCACTGCGAGAGCTCTAGGGTGTGATCTCCTAATTCACTATGCGCACAGCTGTTTGATACCAGTTGCGGTGACGAAGATTGCGACTCTGTACGTTTTCGTCTCTATTAGCATCGATACACAGCACCTCGTCAACACAATAACGGAAAACTTCCCAACTGGCAAGACTATCGCATTAGTCGGGACCATCCAGTTCAATGCCACGCTGCATGGCATTACCTCTACCCTTCGCCGCGAAGGCTACATCCCCATGGTCCCACAAATCGCGCCTCTATCAAAAGGGGAGATACTAGGTTGCACATCCCCATCCATGGCCATTAAACCAGGGCAGCTCAGCGAGAAAGGCAAAGAGGAATTAGTACCTGATCTCCTCCTCTACCTCGGCGACGGTCGCTTCCACCTCGAAAGCGCTATGATCGCAAACCCATCCCTCCCGGCATACCGCTACGATCCCTACTCCCGCCGTCTAACTCACGAAACATATGCACACGACTCCCTTTACGAACTCCGACGCACCGCCATCCTCACGTCAAGAAAAGCACGCACATGGGGTATTATCCTCGGATCCCTTGGCCGTCAGGGGAACCCACACACTCTCACGCTCATTGAGAACGAGCTAAAACGCCAAGGGATAAAGTCGATAAATCTGTTGCTATCTGAGATCTTCCCAGGCAAGCTGGCGATGATGGCAGATGTCGAGGCATGGGTACAGATTGCTTGTCCAAGGCTGAGCATCGATTGGGGGTATGCATTTCCTAGACCACTTCTGAGCCCGTATGAGGCGCTTGTTGCGCTTGGTGTCAGAGATGCCCCTTGGCTCGAGGAACAAGGTGAGGGAAAGGTTGCTCAAGAGACTAGGCAGAGGAAGAATTTGTATCCCATGGACTTTTATGCGAGAGAAGGACTGGGGCGGACAACGATAGACCATGTTAAAGCGGCGCATGTAGAAGTTGGCTCCTAAAATTGGGCAAGGCCCCTGACGAGAGGCGTATCCAAAGGTATATACTGCATTTCCCGGCGTCACTAGTGTCTTTAGAGCAGAGCATAGCGAAGGGTCTTCAAAAGGCTGATAAGCCACAATACGAATCTTTCCCATATTTACTTGCTATCTTGCTATGTTGCATTCCTAACTCCCATGCCATGCCCATTCCAAACTCCCCCAGGCACAAATAAAAGAATAAACGCCCAACGATGGGTGGGTATCACCATATCATAATACATGTACATAATCACATAATCACCTTCTTTTCACAACCAAATTGCCAGCCACCCAATCCCCAACATGCCGAGTAAAAACACGCCTTCCAACCACCCACCACCAACAATTGGACCTCCGGGGCCAGCACTCAGTGCCGGAAGTTTCCCAGTTGGTATAGATATTCCATTCGAATACGAGTACTGCGGACCTGCAAACCCACCGCCTCGCGTTATGGTAACAATGGTAGTTTGTGGTGCCATGCTGCTCGTGCTTCCCTGCACTATGACGGCGGTCCCCCGGGGATCGAGACTGAGGACTGTGCCTGAAACAGTAATTGGGGACCCGCCGGGTATGAGTGTCGTTCCGGGCCCGAGAATGTACCATCCCGCCTTTTCGGCAGTATAGATGTGATCAAAGAGCGTAAGCAGTGGCGCAATGGTGGATGTGTATACGGCGTTGTATAATGGTTGCGCGAGCGTCGTCGTCACGCCATTTACCACCAAAGCCGTCGCCGAGGGGAGCAGTGAAATTGTTGTTCCATCAACAGTAATCGCGGAACCACCAGGAGATAGTGTCTGCCCGCTAAATATGTACTGGGATAGTGAGTTCGCCGAGATGGTTTGGCTGCCTAGGACGATGGGTGGGAAGAACGGAGGGGGCGTAATTTGAGAGTCGGGTTGGAGCGTAATCGGGCTGCCTGTCCCGATGATTACCTCTGTCGCGCCGTTGCTAGTTTGGATCACCACAGGCGTGTGGTCTATTATCACCGTCTCGCCCACTGATACCGTTGTTCTATCAACCACCACCGTGTGTCCCTCCGACACTGTCGTTGAGCCCCCAATAAGCCAGTTCATGCCCGTAGATTCCTTGCTAATAATGACTTGGGATGGACCAGCGGTAATGGTGGCTTTCGTGGGTGCAAGAGATGTTGAGGTTCCGGCATTGTCAGCGATGGGTGTTGTAGGCCAGTCGAAGAAGCCTGTTTTTGAAATCTCGATGACGGGAGAGCAACCCCTACAAGGGACTGTAGCGGTGAAATTTGGTTCGCTGATTTCGTTGTGTCCATTTGGATCGCCGGGGGCGGTGGTGGGTGCAGGGATGGGGTGAAGTCCTTCGTCGGTTGAGGCCATGGAGGTGACTCCATGGAATGAGGTGTTTGAAGGGAATAATGATGGCTGTATTGAGGATATTGTGCCGACTGTGAGAGACGGGATAAGGTGAAAGTTTGATGTGGATGATATTGGGGATGGGGGGATGGTTGCAGATGGGATTAGGTTAGACGCAGTAGGTTCAGGGTTGACGGGCACTGTTGGAATCCCTTTAGATGGTGTTGGTTCAGGGTCGATGGGAGCAGGTAGTAGTCCGGAGGGTACCGGCTCTAGGGTAGTTGATGCCAAAGGTGCCGGGTCCGACGGAGGAGCTTGCGATGGTATCAAACCGAAACCACGAGACTGAGATGAGATGAGACTTGAAGGAGCTGGAGGATTCAACGCTGATGGTATGACACCGGTGACTAAAGGTGCGGTTAGTGCCCAATAATCAGAGGCTTACGCTGTGAAGCACATACTCGGTAGTAGGTTGAATGTCGCAGTCGACAATGTTATCGATGCACTGCTGTCGGCTTCTGAATATTCATGTAAGTCAAAGGACGATAAGAGAGATAGAGTGCATGAAACAGTCCCAAAGGCGCATACCTGCCTGGGGCAGAGCTGTAGCAGCCCGAACCCATGTTGAATAAATGCATAATGTTTGAGAGAAGAAGAATACAGAGCTCAGTCCGCGATTCCTACAACGAGCGGGCGACATGGTGAGAAAGGTGAGAAAGGTGGCGGGGCAGAATGGGCACGAGTGATGACGAAGGCAAACACGACATGAGGAGAGAGAGGAAAGTAGGCGCTCTTACACAGATGGTTAAAAGAGGCACCGTGATGAACAATACCAATTGCCCAGATGCTGCTCAGCCATGGGACGAGCAATCAAACAGAGTGGTCGAGAATTCTCCGTATCCCTCCTCCCGCCGCAATCAAGACCTCTCGCGGCTGATGGCTGCGAGGAAGTCGAGAAGTGTTATATAGAAATTACTTAGATTGCTCTTGATTAGGTTGGCATTGGATTTTTGGGCGACGGCCCTGCCGATTGGGACCATTGCCGAGTGCGGAGTGCCGCCAGCATCGATGTTGCATGGGATAAATGGAATAGGCGAAGCGGATCCTCTTGTGATACGTCTGCTGGATGTATACCAGACACCTGCCTCATTGTGGGGACTCTACCGAACTACACCCCCCTGCAGAATATCATAAGCCGCGAAAGCCAACACGTCGGGCTCAAGAAGCAGTCTAGTGCGACGGGCCACTGGGGAAAGTAACAATGGATCGGGTGACAAGAATTAGAATGCGCAAGATATGCAAAGGGGCCAAGCCGCAAGTCCGACCGAGAGACGTACACGACGGCAAAATGACACAGTGTACCTTATGTGCAACTTTCCCAGATACGATATCCCAGATGCTTCTTCGCCCATGCCATTGAACGTGCAAGGGAGCGTCCAAACACCTCTCTGACCTTCCTCGCGCGTAGCCGCAACAAGGTTCTCCAGCCGGCAGCGAAACCATGGAAGTTGTTCAGCCACCTGTTGGGTGGTGAGACCTTCCCGCCACACGACGATGTGGCATTCCTCAAGGTTGGACCGTGGACGGCGTTCCGGACCGACTCAAAGAAGCATTCAACCGGGGCCCTTCAGACCAATGATAATAGGCTGCGTATTCCAGCACCATTCCGCTTACATGCTGACTGCTGGAAAATCCTGGAGCATGTGCACGTGGTACCCGTGGTTTTAGCTTCCCAGTCTGCGATGCGGTTCGTCCAAGAAGTTACCAGCTGTTCGTTGCATCGCTTGGCTATTATTCCAAATTCTAGCGTGTGGAACGTAGCATCCGTAGGGCATCACTCTTTTCGGCGATGGAGCTGGAATAGATGGAGACTATGAGCTTCAGCAGGCATCCTTCTGAAGCCAAATTGGTTGTACCATGTCGACAAGTGAATCTCACTTCTCTCACTTCTCTCTGTTTTTATCTTCTAGCGTGTCGATGTCTGGCAAGGGCGTCCAATCCACGCGAAATGGCTCGGACCGCATGGCCGTGCTGTTGGTTTCGCGACTAAGATTGGCGACACAAGACCGGTTTACCAGATGATTCAACATTTCGTTGCTTGTACGTCTTGGTAGTGCAGGACTTGGGGGAAAGCGATAGCATTGTATTGCACTAGACAGAACGAAAACATATCCAACATCAACCAAGAAAAATAGCGCAGGTTCAAACCAAATTTTCCGTCCGGGAGGTAGAGTTTTGTGGACAAGCTTTGTTTGTTAAACTTGAGAGGCTTCCAAAGTCGACCAACCAGACGCAAACGGTACTTAGAGGGAACTCTTTTCGGAGTAGCCTTACTGAGCAAGGCTAGTACTATTGTCGCTCATCTCGCTGTCAATAGAGCTGACGCGGTTGGATATATGCCGAGCACATAGAAGGTGACTTGGCGGACCTGAAGACCGACCAGAATGAGTCCGTGTCCCCAGGAGCCGCGCAGCAGGTTCCAAATGATCAAAGAGAACTGTCGAGATGCTTGAGTAAAAGTGATCATGTG
The DNA here is from genome assembly GCA_013620735.1 of Clavariopsis aquatica. Taxonomy (NCBI): domain Eukaryota; kingdom Fungi; phylum Ascomycota; class Dothideomycetes; order Pleosporales; genus Clavariopsis; species Clavariopsis aquatica. The sequence continues at coordinate 7,874 of JAAZQE010000881.1, forward strand.
GTCACACAAAATAGCTTACGCAGGCAGGACGGACAAAAGTAGTTATAGCCTTGCCAAACAAGCTAATAAAGATGGAATTGGAGAGACCATTATCATGAACAGTTGAGGATGGGCGATGCATAAAACACGTGGAAATGTGACTGATGAAGAAAAGTGTGACGGGTCCTGTCTGAAGGGTCACATGTTGGAGGCCAACACGTGATTATGCCGAGAGTGGACTAGTGTGAAATTGCAAATAAGCGAAAGCCCACCATCGAAATTGGCGGACCTAGAGCAGCAACCTCAATCTTTTCGACAACCACACCGACAAAGACAAACTGCGACGGAGGACTCGATAGAAAGGTATGAATACCCACTAATACACCCACACAACGATAGCCCGCATTCGCCAGCCAGAGAACCATCGCAACGATTTCCCTCCTCCATCCTACCACCGCCCACCGAGGGTAGCTTCGACGCGGAAGTGATGCGATACTCCTTTCTTAAGCTTCCTGGTAGCCTCGCGGTCGGATTATGGATGGATACACGGATCTCGCGGGTGTTTCTCTGTGCATGAATTGTGGTCTCTACATGCCGCGACCTGCTGGTGGAAATACATGCTAATTCGAATTATGGGTAACAGTCTTCTGACCAACCGCAATCATGGGGTATCTTGCACTCTCCCATTAGCTCTAGTTTTAGTGACTGACCACAGCCAGTATCTCACGCGACTCCCGTCACAAACGTTCCGCCTCTGGCGCGAAGAGAGCATACTACCGAAAGAAGAGGTATGCATAAACCGATCGCTTCTACTGTCATGTCTAACATGGCTTTAGGGCTTTCGAGAAGGGTCGCCAACCCGCCAATACCCGTATTGGTGCTAAGCGTATCCATCTTGTCCGCACCCGTGGCGGCAACCGCAAATTCCGCGCTCTGCGTCTCGACTCCGGCAACTTCTCATGGGGATCCGAGGGCATTGCAAAGAAGGTCCGCGTGATTGGTGTCGTCTACCACCCGTCCAACAACGAGCTCGTCCGTACCAACACCCTCACCAAGTCTGCCGTCGTTCAAATCGACGCCGCTCCTTTCCGACAATGGTTCGAGGCCCACTATGGTCTCGCCCTTGGACGCAGGAGGCAAGCCAAGACTGGCGAGAAAGAGGAGGAAAAGAAGAAGTCAAAGAGCGTGGAGGCTAAGCAGGCTGAGCGCCTGAAGATCTCAGGAAAGGTCGAGAGTGCGCTGGAGAAGCAGTTCGAGGCTGGTCGTCTCTTCGCTGTGGTCTCTTCCCGACCCGGCCAGAGCGGTCGCTGCGATGGATACGTCCTTGAGGGCGAGGAGCTCGCTTTCTACCAGCGTCTCCTCAGGAAGTAGAGGGTGGTCTTGGGCGATTCTTCGGTGCATTGGTCAGGTCAAAATGGGTGTTTATTCATGTATCTGGTCTGCTTAGTCACAGTGCTCTGAATGAACCAGGCATTATCATGCCGCTTCTCTAGATACCACGACGGCTATGAATTACGGGTTTCTACTCTGTTAGTGAGGTCCAATTACTCTGTGAAATGCATCTCTTGTGTGTCCGCTACTCTCACAAAATTCACCATGAAACTAATTTTTTAGGCTGGGGTTGGTTACATGGTCAAGAATATAGTACGTTTGACCTTAATTTCTTTCAGGCAAATTCTCTTGTTCCTTCGGCACTTGACAGTTGAAAAAAAATTGAAAATTCTTAAGTCATCGTGATGTCCAACCTCTTCTGCTGCGTGCGAATGATGAGGTAGTGAATTAAGAAATCTTTGCTAAATGCTTCAATGCACCAAAGATAAGAAGGCCCAGTATAGTACTCTTCTATGTAGTCAGAATTCGAAGTTCAATCCCACCACAATGAATTCAAAAATTTCCCCTCAAAGGCCTACTTCTCTCAAAGCACGTGCCCACCAGATGCGTCTTCCATGAAATCTCCAGAAATGTAGATGGACCCCAACCCACCGAGTACAAAAATTGAGTGATAAGAGAGAAGAAGAGGACCAACTAAATAGTAAATGCGACAGAACATGTCTCCCACTAGTCCATGAGGATCGCTTAGGTTAAGAAGTCCTGGGCTAGAGAAGATATGTGCGAGGCTCAACGACGACCCTTTTAAAAAACTCGAATGCTTCCAACATGCCGCGCCTAAGGTCATCTTTCTGCGCCTCTTCATCGGTCATATCGATAATCCTCAATTTTCTCGTGCCTTGGAACTTGTCGCAAATCACGTCTCGGTTGAGGGTCAAGACATGGTCGTAACGATCATCACCAAACACAAGCATGAGGCGAATCCAAGAGGGGACCTTCTTCGTGATACCAACGCCGTCGAATATTTCCACAGCCATGAATTCCACCAATCGTTTCATGTACGCCATCCAATTTTCCTTGGGTTGCCGAGCTAGCTTTTTGCCATAACCCTTCTGAATGCTCTCGATCTCTAGAACTAGAGTCAGAGTCTCGAGGGATCGGTAGAAGTTTCTGAGCTGGGAATTTCCAGCTGTGACGATCCATCTAAACGCATAGAGAGCGGAGCCTCGCATGCAAATACGTCTAAGCATGCGAGCACAACCCTTGGAGAAAATAGGAATCGAAAAATCTGCAGGGGGCGCCGTCTCTTTCGTCAAGTTTCGGAACTCAAAAGTGTTGGATCCGTACAAGATCTTCTTGGCCTCTGAGTACACCCTGCTGTTTGTCCTCAAGATTGCAATGTTTGTGTACGGAAAGTTTCGAATACGTGACTTTGACCCATTGGGAGTTTGTTGCGTGAGTGCCATGGCAATTCCGGGCAGAAGCTTGATGTCGCTGGTGTTTGAGTACGCTAGTGGGAAATGCTCGTAGGGCGTTCGGTTCTGGCGGATACACACAATTGCCGGAACGGTGAGTAGGAGTGCGTATACTTTCTTTCGAATCTTTAGTGGAAGACCCATGAAGTTGATGCTTTTGGACAGCACTGAGACCATAAGGGCGTCCCCTAAGACTGAGCTGCTCTGTGTTTTGCCCGATGCCCCCTGGTTGTTTTTGGTCCCTTTCTCTACAGATATGTCATCGGAGTCTCTGTCGATAGTACCTTCTTGGTCATAGAAGAAAGATTCGATGAATTCTCCCTTAACACGGCCCTTCCAGGCAGTCTCATGGTCCACCTTGCCCGGGGACTGAGCACGCTTCCTAAAGCCCCCAGTTGGTGGAGGTGTAAGTAATAAAAGCCTCTCATTGTCCGTTTGACAAGGCGGAGTTGCGGGCCTAAAAGAAGGTTTTGACATCTTGTACCTGTCACTGTCGGCGGAAAGGGAGTAGAAGTTGTATTATGCACGATGGTGAGAAGAAGAGAAAATCAAACCAAACGGGGAGGCCAATTCTTTACGTTGCAAGTGAAGGTGAAGGTGAGGCCTTATCTCCAATCACACGCCTGCCTCCCCTCACCTTCACATCCCTAATTCACAGCTAGATAGTCACAAAACTATAGCATTGTGATTCACCGAATACAGGTGTTTCTAGGTCGCAGCGTATGTCAAAAAAATAAGTCACGAAGACGATAGCATTCTTGAGGTAGAGTAAAATAAATTTCAAGCTCAGAATGTAGAGAGACTGAGTAGGAAAAAAGAAAAAAAACCATTGTTGTTAATTGAAAGCTACGCAAATATTTGGTCCTTGGAATAGAAACATGAAATGGTTGTTCATTTTCGAGAAACTTCTTTTTCCACTTTGTTGGTGATGGTTGTAGTGGTCAAGGTATACTTTTTAACTTCTCTGAAGACTTCAACCATGAAGTTAGATGTACTAGTTTGGATCAACAGATAATAACAGCCAAAATAAAGAGAGTGTAGACAGATTGATTGGGTCCGGTGAAAGCTCACTTTACGAGAAAGGTGACCTAAGAGGTTAGTGTTGGGGGTTTTGAATCATGAAAATGGACGAATTTCAATTACCCATCATCATCATCATATACGATCTGAAACCAGCCCTCAAAAATTATGAATTTGGAAAATTAGTTGTACAGTGAAGTTCAAGGTTTGATGTCGGAGTCGTGACATCTGAAGTTATCCAGCTCGGGCCGTTTTCCGGCTAGCCCGCCAAGGTCGAACTCACGAGTCTGAGGAAACAACCTCATCCGCCAACCCATCCC
>JAAZQE010000882.1:0-11956 GCA_013620735.1 Clavariopsis aquatica
TGGGAGGGATGGATATGGCCTCGATGATGAAGATGATGGGTGGAGGAGGCGGTATGCCTGGCCAAGGGCCAGGTGCTGGCCGGGGACGGAGGTAGAGGGGTCAGGGTATCAGACTGTATGATGAGATGAGATGGGTTGAGCATGTGTGCTTGTTCGTGCATAGCCATGGCGTTTGGGATTTGGCATTCTCGATAGAGGGGAGGTAGACCCACGATCAATCAATCGCTTACTCTGGCTAGCTAGCTGTAGGTTAGACCACGAAAAACCTGAATAGAAGGTAACGATCATGTCAGTTTTCATGCCGGCGAAGAACCACCAATTTGTTTCCACTTGCCATTCAAAATCTTTCATCTAAGGGGGTTTCCATAATTAACAAGTTGGTTCTAGAACGCCCATTCCAGCTTACAATCTCACATCAGAGGCAATCGAAACATGCACGCTTGAATCTGTTCACGAAATACCCTCATATTCTAAATTCCAAACACTACATCGTCTTCCATACCCAACTTCCTTCATCCAACCTCTGTTCTGCTCTCAACATATCCCTCTACCACATTCACCAAACCTCTCTTCAGCAAAAGTAACTCTATGGCCCTCACTCTAACATCTTTACGTGACGTATCTGACCCACAGTACACTGCATCCTCGTGTAATAACCCTGCCTATTACCTTTCTAGTGGAACAAGATCATTCAGCACTCGAAGGTGGACACACCAGTCTGCTTTATCATATACAGCGTGATAATTATATAATATATTTATCATTGATTTGAGGGATTGGATTGGATTTGGGTTCATACTCGAAGGGTTCCAGCCGAGGAAGGTAATTAGAGGTAAAAGGCTCATCATCCCTAATAGCGCAAGTTACATAGTATTGCGTGCTGAAATTTAGTATGTATTTGTAAGTACAAGACCGATGTTCAATTTCGTTATTCCATGGAGGGCCAGCAATTGGAATTTTAGCATCGTGCCCGAGTCGTGTTTGCGTTTTATGTGTACAAGATGTGCATACGGAATGGTAGTACAGTTTGGTTAGGTCTTTAGTGAGGAGTTACTTGTTGGGGTGGATTTAGAGGAGAAATACAGTGGATGATGTAAGAAAAAGATTCGGAATATGACAGGCGTTAAATGAGATGATCTTGAAGGAACAAGGTATTGAAGCCATCTCAGAGAATATCATAGATTTGGCTCTGAAGTTCGAGAGGCATAAGGAAGAGTGGTGGTGTTAGGGAATTGATTTGATAACAAGGGATAGTGATGGGGTAGTGGATTCTATGATTATTTGTATCGTGGGTCTTAGGGTTTCGAGATTAATAGGGATGATTCAAGTTAACATATATTGTAGATGGTTTGGAGGAGTAGCATGTGTGGTGACAACTACGCTTGTAAGGGTAGAGTAGGGCACACCATTTGTTATATTCATATTCAAGTAGTCAATTTCATAAGAACAAGTATGGGAATGTTTCTCAATGTGCACAGATTTTCCTACATACTCGTAGATATAAGATGTAAGGCTACTTATTAGTTAGTTAAAAAGGTTCGCAACTCTCTTTCCCTATAAATGGTTGCAGAAAGCGTCCTATCATGCATATCTTCAATTTTGAATGGATGTATAATCGGAAATATTGGAAGATTTCTGATTCATCACATAATAATCAGAGAAAGACACGAAAGTCTATGCCGATTTACTAAGTTCGCAGATCTCATCAATGGAGCCGTATACAATACGTCTTGATCATTGCCATCAGGATCTCTAACGAAGTAAACGCACATATGAATAAACAGCCCTCAAATTCCTTAGCCAGACACGCAATGAAGCGAGGTTTAATTGTAAATCTTGTATCCATGGTTGAGAGCCGCAAAGAGGAAATAGAGAAATTATCGCAAGTCGGGAAAGGTCACCATCTATGGTTATCGAAAACGAGGTTATGTAATAAAACATTAGAGGCAACGGATGCCCAAAGTTTCCATATACAGAGAGTAGAAGAATCTGGGAGTATCTGAATGTGGTTAAGATCTACAATGGTATAATGATGCATTGGTGATACTGAAATTGCTGGATCGTGAGAGCGAAAACCAGCCCGGGGTGGTGTAGTTAGATCGTATTCTAGGTTGTCAGGAGATAGTTCTTTTTATTTTGAGACTAAAGTTGTGGCCAAATTAGGAAGTGACAAATCAGGGAATTGGTGATGTTTTACTGTTAGTTCAGAGCATACTTTTGTATTTCTATAGCTGTTCACCTCCTAAACACAAATCTAAAGTCACAAAGTACGTGGGACACATGTAACTTCTTTGTTTAAAAGTCTGCTTATGGAATTTCATCACCGCACTGACCTCAATGTCTACGGTGATCTAGCCTCCGTGGCGGAGTGGGGTCCCGGTGTTATCCAACATATACACATACAATATACCACGGCAAGGCCATGTTGGCAGCAGTGGATGTAATTGTTGCATTCGCGCGATATTTCATGGGAGCTGAACATGCTCGGTTGGCTCAGCCAGTTCGAGGCTTTGGAAAGGCGATACATAAGCAAGAAGAAGCCTGTTGAGCAGATTAGAGCCGTCTCACCTCGGTTGTGGCCGTGGGTATGCAAGTCAAGAACCTAAGAATGACGATTAGATCGTGATCAATGAGTTGTACCAGTCCTGGTTCAGACCAGGGGCCACTAGCAACATCCACACGACATGGAATAAGTCCGGGAGGTCCAGGCTTATTACAAGGATGAAGCCATTGCGATATTCGTCAACCGCTAGGCGCATATTAGCGTTGTTTTGATTTTGAGTGGCGATGATAAAGCGGTTGCGAGATCAGGAGGAGACACTGAAGTGGCGCTGAAGAAGCATATCCGTGGTTGTACGACGTCTAACCGAGGTGGGCGTGGGGGACGAAACAGATTTGTATCCTCTGTTCCACAAATTCAATGAAAAGAGTTCATTCAAAAAAGAGCCATTTGTTCTTCTTGGAACTGGATTTCATATGCATTTTCCATCTTCACATTATTTTTTTGGAAATATTGGTTGCAATGCAATGGCCCGCGACATGCATCCTCGCCTAGGCCTGTTAAAGCCTAGATCCTGGGCACATGCTCGTCCGATTCTCGGGGCGCGATGATCTGATAATCGGATCTGATAAGACCAACCAGCCCTTCGTTTTCCTCCTCCACCAACGACATGTCCGACGAGAGTCACACATCTGTCGGTGGCTCCAGTAATGGTACACCGACTCACACACCCTCGCCATCCACAGAACTTCCGCCGTCATTGCGCCCATCCAGTTCGCGAGGTAAGTCGGTTCCCACCCACTAATTCCTTTGTGCCGCTCCAAGGTTCCTCGCAGCCGCAGCCGCAGCCGCAGATGCAATCAACAGTGTCCCTGTCGCTATCTTCACTATGGATATACGAAGTACTGCTGGCAGATACTGTAGGGATTAGTAGTACAGACTCAATCCTCATGCTCTCGACCCATATATGCCTATCATCCCGCTATGCTGCTCAGCCACTCAGACATGAAGATACGCACATGTTTCCACATTCTACAAGAATCGCTAGAGTGTTAGGCAAGTGAGCAAAGGGCCAGAGGATCGAGTTTTTACTACAATTCCTTACAGTATCTGCCAGCTTTACTTTCATTTGGAGCACCACCCTGCTACTTTTTCATCTCCGACACTACGATGGTGTGAAACCTTGCTAATCGTTCCCAGCACTCGTGCCAACGCCTATTACTACAAACAACACCCAAAAGACTATTGCCACGGCGTCCTCACCGACGTCCGATCATGCCATCTCCCCGATGGGAGGCGGCCCCACAAGCGCAGCCTATGTAATACCCCCGCGACCGAAGCCTGGGCGAAAGCCCGCGACCGACGAACCAGCCTCAAAACGCAAGGCACAAAATCGAGAGTCACAGAGGGCTTTCCGCGCGAGGAAGGCGGCAAAGGTCTCCGAGCTGCAGCAACAGGTAGATACGACAGAACAAAAGCACCGCAAGGATCTCAGTGACAAGATATCGGAGTTGAATCAAAGGGATATAACAATACGTGACCTGAATGCAAAGGTATCTCAGGTCCAAGAAACCAATAAAAGAACGGCATCAGAGCTCAACTACTGGAAAGATCGAGCTACCCAGCTCGAGGCACAAAATTCACAACTCATCCAGCAGCTTAAAGCCCGGGGCGGCTCCATTCCTTCATTTCACAATGCACCCTTCTTTTCCGTGGCCTTACCACCATCTCGCCAGGATTCTCCCCGTGGATCCATCTCTTCCTTTACGAGTTACAGTACTCCCAAGCCCATTGATATCGGGTGTGGCAACTGCAAGGATAATGGAGAGTGTCCATGTATAGAAGAGATAGCCAAAATCCCCACGCCTACGAGTAGTTTTATGCCCACAATTCCTCTTGTTCCAGAATTACCCCACGCCACTGTATCGTCCATGAAGGGCATGCACACCCCACCAATGGATCCATCGTCGACCATGTTTGCCGAACGCGAGATAGATTTCACTGCCCAATTCTCGACCAAACGACCTCGACTTGATACACGGCCATCCATCGCCTTCCTTACTCAATCTAACGAACCTGACTCCAGATGCGGCTTTTGTACCGATGAATCGAACTGCCTTTGCAAGGACCAGTCACTCCAATCCTTCAATAACGACCATGTCACAGTATCTCGCGACGAGAGGTGTGCATCAAAATCTAGGCCTGAGCCGGGAACCTGCGAGGACTGCCAGGTAAACCCTCGCCAAAGGGCTTGGTGCCTAAGAGTCGCTCAATTAAGAGGCTCTGGCAAGAACTCAACGTCTTCCCCTTCATCGCCACGGATCGCTAGCATTGGCAGTATGATGGATTCTCACGCACCTCTTTTACCTCGTTCTGAACGGTTTTCTATTGGTTGCAACGATACTTTTAAACTTCTCGACGGCCGCTTTTCTATGGAGGCTGATAAGATGGATTGGGTTAGCAATCTCCAACCTGTACCACCCAATACAATTACAAGGCTCCCGACACTAGAGCCACAGAGAAGTTATAGTGCTTTAGAACTTGATACAGCCAGCGTTATAGCAACTCTACAACAGAGCATGGTATGTATTTAAGGGATGCCTCTGTCTTCTTGAAGAATTACACTAACCTTTTGCTTCTGTAATTAGGCACCAATTATCCCTCGCCCATCCGATGAGCCAAATTCGGACATTGTCCGGATCGCGCGGGAAACACAACTCCCTCGATAGATGGATGGCTTCTTTGTATTACTCTTCCGTTATCAGAAGCGAAAGTAATACCAACAAATACAATGAGGCTTAGCGAAAAAAGACAACTCTTTTGCCTCTTGTTCTGATCTGCTTGGAGCATAGCCCAAAGAACATTACACAGTCATGACAGCGCAAAAAGAGAATGGTGTGCGTTTTCGTCTGAGATTAAGAGCAAGTATTACCAGCAAATATTACCACATCTGAGGGGAACTTGCTCGATTGTAGGCGTACTGTTAGCGGATACAGCCGGAACTGGCACTACAGCATCAATCAGTTTGCCCTTTAGGACGTATGAGACACAATGCTCAAGACACAGCACGCAATAGTTATTTTTAGACGGAAACACTTTTGCCCATGGTTTCACCAATATCGTAGTACGAATTGCGATCGAATATTGATTGGATAAAAAACCGATGACCAAAAGCAAGGGCGTTTACCAGCTCGTAACGTTACATACCAAGGGAGGCAAAGAGCACCCCTAGCCGTGGATATTGCAGATGGGAACATGCTGGTATGGAGTGAACATTGTTATTCGTTTAGGTTTTCGTAACCAGGGCGTCCTGTACAGCACACTAATGGAAATAATATCCTTGTTTCAATGCCTATACCCACCTCAATGCTCTCGTCGAAATTCGAGGTTCGTTCTGCCCAATGCGGATAGTTCGTACAACAAGCCCTTGAACTGCATACGCATATATCTACGTATCCCCTTCGTACATCTCCTATCCCCTTGTACGGCCAAATCCGACACACAACTCACCACTGTCACACCACACACACTTAGAGTCATTTTCCATCTTCGGTACAGCTTTGGTGTGAGTGGCTGGAGATGCTTCGGAAATAGATGAGATCAGGCCATTGTGTGCACACCTTTTATTGGCGTGCGGGGTCTAATATGCGATATCGGCCGGAGCCGGCAGATGACTTTATCTGATGATCAGATAAAACCTTTCCTCGCTAGACGTAAAGTGGCTTGCTATTGGCGTGGGTGTACTTGAAAGTGGTGTTGCATCGAATAGTCTTGTTTGTGAATGTGATTAAAAGAATTTCATATAATTGGGCCTTTCAGGCGATTAAAAACCAAGAGATGGGCTAATATCGTTCTTACTGGCGCAACTAGAAGGGTGAAAAAGGAACAATGAGTGATTTCGCATTCTTACTCGCTCGAACAGGAAATGGAAAAGGCCCTTTCTCTTGTGTGGCAAGAAAGAAGAAGCAACATCCTCATTTGCAATGCAGAAACAACGGCACTAGCCAACCTATCAGCGCCCTCCCCAGATACTCTCACGTAAATATGTGAAAACTCAACTCAACTAAGCATTGGCGCATGCTATGCTCGAGGGAGATTGTCCGTGGTAACCCCGCCCCCCTTGGATGAAATGCGGACCTGTAATTGAGCCAAGAGACAGACTCATGGAGGGTTTTGATCAGTCATTTCCAAGCCGTTTATGATGCTAGTTTAGCAAATAGCGCTGTAACAAAAAATTAGCTCATGACTACACATAGGCACTAATGATAGAGAAATGTGTGTGTGTTGATTCCAGCCAAAACGCGATATCAAGGTTAACGACCACAATGAAGAAGAAAGTGAAGCCACCAATTATTCACCCGTCACAAGATCACCAAAGCGTGAACACTTCCAAAATCCCGCAAACGCCCAGAGGCGGACTGAGAAAAGGGCCTCAACACTGCTCTGACGCCAAAGTCTCTTACTCGAAGGGAAAACGGGTTGCTCCATTGAAAAGAAAAGAAGCCAATTTATCAGATTTTTTTTATTCCCAAAGGGTATCCCTCCGCGAAAAGACACCACCATTTTGAATTGATCAGGTTTTTTGAACAGACCTGGCATGCATACCTACCCTCGGAAAGAAATGATCCAACTACAGTGGATTGTTGTGGTCATAAATAAGCAGCTGCTTCGATGTATCTCTGCTATGTTGAGGATACTTCGCATTCTGTCATCATTCGTGTGCAGTACCATCCTAGATAGATGTATGGAAAGTGCCACTCCAATCGCAAGACCAGCGGGGAAATTGGGATGAATGGCATGAGCGGGTGAACGATGTATCTTACAGCCCACATCTGTACCTAGCCCAGACGATGCGCAGCGAGGGTCAAGCCTCCCCAATGCTACGCAATCGCCCAATACTACTAAATTCTTCGCTTCGGTCTGACATGTTGAGACAAGCCCGAGCAAATCCCTATACAAACCCTACAAGTACTATTTTCTTGGAGCTGAAATGGAAGGTCAATCGAATTTTGAGGCTAGCCCTGTGGGCTAAACCAACACAGAGGACGTATTTCCGGCAGATAATGAAGATCGATATCACTGTGGCCGTGTCTTGAGAGGCTGACCTTGACCCTATATCCTAACAATGGTGAATTGAAAACATAGAGAGGGATCTGTTGCAAAGAATATGATTCCGAACTCGTATCTAGGGGGCATAGCCAGTGTAGCGCTGGGCTCAAATATTGAGATTGCGGTAGGTCCACGGGCGACATCTTTGTTACAACAGCGTAACACTTGTATTTGCAAATGTTCCAATCGAATCGTGACAAACAGTCCAAGAACCACTCAAGCTAATATATATGTTACAAATATATGAGTTTCGGAGGGAAATGCTTCCATGTAACCACATCAACGGGTGTTCAGTCATTACGCCATAGAATTGGAAAAGAAAAGTCTCGGAAACTCATCTCAAGATCGGCCAGAGGCTCCCTATCTCCACCGATAGCCTGTGGCAGGTCTAGGTTCAACGAGGGTCAGTTTTTCAAGAACTACAGTCGAGTTCTGTTGGTGGTCGTTTAGAAAGAATTATTAACCTTTCTTAAAGGTATAGTAATACTATGTAATTACTATATTTACGTAGAAACCTTTCAGAGGCATAATATAAAAGAACCTTTAGCTAAGATAGTAGAGTAGAGCAGAGTAGAGTAGAGGAACCTCTACTTAGATAATATAATTAAGCAGAGAGAAATAGACCTATTGTAAAATATAACTCCTATAATCTATATTTACTTATTATTTAAACATATTCAAGGCTAACGAAGCCAGGTTTGGAGCTATCCTCACACCCTTTTGCCCCAGGAGATTGAGATCCTGTAGGCGGATCCACTCTAAGTGGAGACAGATTGAAAAGATCGCCGAGAGAAAGTGATGCATTCTCATTGGAGGGTATGACCAAAGTCTGCTTTTAAGCTGAACTATATTATCTATCTCGCTATTTACACTACCGGTAAGCACTTCAGGGTCTAGTGTCCAAATTGTGCCTTTGCAAATCATGTATTTTACAATAATTATGGTCGATTTCTTTGTCTAGCTTCACGCTTTCTAAGATACTAGCATCTAAATACTCTAACATGTGCGTGCAAGGCATATTACCAAAGGAAGAACTCTTTGGAGCTTGTATGAGGTTTGCATACACGGGTCGATATACATATCTAACATATACCCTAACACCATACCCCCCTGTGCCTAGCCAGCTGCACCAACGCCTTGGACAATGAACCGAGTTCTATATACATGCCTCTCCTCCTAATATTGTGTAATTTTCCGGAATCCAGAGCCCAATCCTCTATGTACATATAAGGCCCAAAGATCCGGCATCCCATCTAAATCTGCCAAAGTAGCATGTCTCGCAGCGTAAAAAGTAAAAAAGTGGCATACTGAAAAGCGTATGTCGGGTATGATACTGGGTATGGAAGTTTATCGCCCCTCCAATCCAAGAAGTGTATATGCGTGAAAGTGCCGACTGAAAAAGTTGGCTATGCATATGGTCTCATCTCTGATTTTCCATATTTCCGGACTCTTTTATGGTTTCACTAGGTTCTTATCCATCCTTTTCACCGGATGTAGCAGCATAGCTGGCATACACATCCTCTTTTGCTCTAGTTTCCCATCGAACCCGGGTCCACCCTCAACCCTCTCCTTCTCACCCCAGTCTTGCATAGCAATTGGCCAATTCAACCACCTGCGGTACAAATTCCGGGGAAATCTCGATGCATAGTACCAGCTCCATCCCTGGAAGTTGAATTCCCTGTCATGGTTATATGGGGAATCTGCTTGTTCTGTCCATGCACCTTGTACAGACTCGATTGCACCGCCGGTGGCGGGATCCACGGTAGACTGGGCATCGAAAATACCTTCTGCGTAAGCAGCGGGCCAGTGGCGATCGTTGAAGATTGGATGTGGTGCATATACGGCTTTCAGGCCGTGCTGTAGTGCAACCGTGGAGGGCCACATCTCAGCCTGCATGCTTCTGCCCACAAGGTTTTCCTCGTGCATGGCTTGTAACATCTTCTTGCTAAATCGCACTACGGTGTTGATGAATACCCTCCGATCTATGCTCTCGAATTCGGGGTTTGTAAACCAGTCTGCGGCACCATCCTGAGGTGTGAAAATCGGGCGAATACCGGGCAAATAGTTCCAGATTTTGTCCTTGTACGACCAACTTGTGTTCCGAGGATCCCACATTGGGAGGAGAGTTATGAAGTCTGCCGGTTCATTCACTCCCCACTCAAAGTTGTCTTCCTCAAATGATGTAGGTGGTGTGGGGCCGAGGGGCCGTTGCGGAGGATTCGCGCGGGCCCATGGCCTTGGACCCCACACAGGTGCAGGTATCAGAGAATGCGCAGACGCGTTGAGGACGTCTGCGTGAGTATTCTCAACGAATGATTGGTAAGCCCCGTGTATTGAAGGTATGTAGTACCGTTTGTTTCTCTCCCAAAGTAGTTTCCTTGGTTGCCGATCCGCAAACTCACTGATCTTCTCAAAGAAATGATAGTGATGTCCTGTATATCTGGCATCCGTTTCCCAGTTCCAGACATAGTCGAATTCAGGGTGTGTCAGTGAGAACCACTGAATGCACATGAATTGCTGCCAGTACACCTGCCAGTCCATCACATCTGGATACCATTTCGGGAAGATGGACTCGGACCATAATATTGCAATGTCTCTTAGCTCTTCGGGGACATTGTCCTTCAAAATCTTTTGGTAAAGAGCAGCATCGTCAAAGATGGCTAGATTGCGGTCCTTGACGTGGACATAAAGGAAGACTTGATACTCGCCGCCAGATTGAAGCGATAGCTCTGAGACCATTGCGCGAATGGCAGTAATATCGTTTTCTTCATATTTGTATCCTGTCCAGGCCCGAATGAGGATGGCCGTTCGGTGATGATATACCACCTCATTCGCACCCCTATTTTCCATATTCCCCCTGCTCGTGTCTGTCGGAATCGCAAATGCCGACGATGCAACCGCCGAGGCTGGGAGAGCCGTGCTAGGGATTTTCACAACGGGAGTTCTGGCCTCTGGACGATAGCGATTTTTGTTCAACTTCAAACACTCGTCCTGGAGCTCTCCCCACCTAACTTCTTTCCACTCCGGGACAGTTTCGGGGGCCTTCCAATTCTGGACTTCTTCCGGGAATTCGTCGTCTCCAAATCCGTATGGCCCATAGCGCGAGTAACGATCGAAGCAGACATCGCCGTCCAGTCCTATCACATCGTATCCGCCGGCAAAGACTTTTGGGAAGTCTGCTGGCACACCGTAGTACACTTGCACATCGTCATCTGTGCTGATGTTTAGTGGAACCCCCCGCGGTCCTACGCAGGCTACATGCTCGCCTTTCCATTTCTTCTTCCACTCGGGAGTGTTGTATGTTGGAAATGGCTTATAGACCTGGGGTGCAGCGGCCACACTCTTGTTGAGCTTGTCGTGTCCAGATCTATACGGGCGATCGTCCCTAATGCGCAATCAGCATAGCATCTTCGGCCTGGAATACGCAATGCGACTTACATTTGGAATGCTTCCCACCGGTTCGGGTCGTATTCCTTGTCAATGTAATCTTTGAAAGGCGGCCAATGGCCGTCCCACGACGGTCTCCTCCAATTGAGCATCTCTTTCATGTATGCCTTCAGGTCTGTTGGCCGTAGCGGCGCATAGTCGAGTGGGCTCGGTTTGGTATTGGTGTTCATCCATGGAGGCGACGGTTTGCTCGAGATGGATCCATTTTGTGGCTCATTGTCGACCACGTCTGGGGTGGAGGGTCGTATCCCGGACAAGTTCGGCAGCTTGCTGGCGCCGCCATTGCTCTCTGGAATACTGCTAGGGCTGCTGGGAGAGCTTTGAAGGAGGGGCAGCTGCTCGTATACGTTGGTAGTGGCCCATGGCGACTGTCGTAAAAGTACAATGATGCATATGAAGGCAACGAAGGTGAAGAGGAGTCTTCGGGGAGAGCGAACAAGCATGGTAGCGACCGAGGCGAAAGATACAAGAACTATCTGAGGCGTATTCTGTTAAGGCTGCATCGCTTGGGGGGAGTGGATCGGGTGACGATCGCGGCAGCACAGCAGAGAGAGAGTGTGTGTGTGTGTGGTTGATATGGTGGGTCTCCACGTACGTCACGCAAGGGCCAAAAAAAAAAGAGCAAGACCAGGGACAGGCACAACAGTAGAGGGAGCGAGCGAGAGAGAAAGAGACAGACAGACAGACAGACAGACAGAGAGATAGACAGATAGACAGGCAGATGGCGAGAGAAGGACTAAAGAAGCGCCAGAGAAGAAGATGAGACCCGCGCAGGGCTGGGGCGCGGTGATCAAGGCCGCCTTTGAAGCTGCATGGCTGCAGGGCTGCATGGCTTCATGTTTGACCAGCCGTTCCGCAGGGCGCCACCACTCACAGCAATGGGGCGTAGAGCATCTGCAG
>JAAZQE010000883.1:0-11944 GCA_013620735.1 Clavariopsis aquatica
TAGTAGCCTTGGCTGCATGCCGACTTCCGTGCCGCTTGATCGGTTCTGCCACTGACCATCTAAGAGAATAGTGGGGGGGAACACTTCAGCCGAGTCGTAATACAATTTCAACATGTTTTGGTTTACAAGCAGATGGAAATGGGGTGTATTAGGATTGCATTTCATCCCCCGTAACAAAGGCCGCTTTCGCTCCCCACCCCGCCCCTGTGGAAAGGGATAATTCCTGCAGTCGCATACTCCCATGGTGCACAAAGTGCCTCATTTTCTGTCTCCCTACCCTTCGTTTACCGCATAACTGGGTACTTCTTCAGAGACTAGAATTTCCACAAAAAAAAGGAGGGATCGTCTTACGGTGAGTCTACTACGATCTGTATTGTGGCGTGTCTTGCGTTTGCCTAGTCCAAATCTCCAATCTTGTTGACCATCATCTATCCTGTCGATACCAAGGACATGAAATGTGGTGCACACGACCCATAAAATAAAGCGACAGGG
This sequence comes from Clavariopsis aquatica, assembly GCA_013620735.1. Classification (NCBI taxonomy): domain Eukaryota; kingdom Fungi; phylum Ascomycota; class Dothideomycetes; order Pleosporales; genus Clavariopsis; species Clavariopsis aquatica. The sequence goes on from JAAZQE010000883.1 coordinate 493, forward strand.
AAGTAATTTTATGCTACATCTTGAATACAAGTGCACCTTGCTCAAGTGGAAAATCAAATAGTTTTTCTGATTACACAATTTGGGAAACCATGTGCCATGGCCGGTACCCATATGTATCATCGGTACCGGTAATAGCACTATTATCGCTAAACTGATAGGAACTTGAGATTGGTGTCTTTCCTGGCAGGAAAATTTTTGGTACATTGCTTTTCGTTCTCTAAGACAAGTCCCATTCTATACTCGATACAATGTTTCACGTAGTTTGGGGCTCGGTTCACTGGCTTCCCCAACTCTCAGTTATCTTTGGATTACTGTATTTCTTCCATATTTAGGGCATTTGATCCGAGATATCTAAAGAGAGGGAAAAGTTACTAGGTCAATACTAGACTTCTGGGTTACATAAAGGGATAAAGGGGGAGAGGAAACATAATTTTAAGGGTGTAGACGTTGAGAAATGGGATTCTTTTGCCAAGAGACATGCTAGGTTAGAGACCCAATCACTTTTGAGTTTCGCTATTGGCTAGATTTACGCGCGTGTGCAAATGGTCTAATTACCGAGGCTAGTATGGCCTATTTCGCTGTGCATTGTGGGAGTGAATGGTTATTATACATGCATGTCAATGTTTCAACCCAACTTTGAACGCGGCTTAATGTTTTCATATCTCCATTTGCTATTTCTCTCCAACTCTAACAATTTTTACTCAATCCCCCCTCCCCGCCAGTGCGTTTGCTCAGGCAGCCGACACTGCATTTTTCCTTACTATCAACCGCACACTAGTTAGTGGCAGGGCCAAAATCAAGTCTACTACCAAATATTCTTATCCTACCCTTTCATAAAATAGAAATTCTCAGCATTGATTTATCCTTTCGTGCCCTTAAACAAGATCAGACTCACGATTTTATTTCCCCCTTTTCTGCTATGTAATCAACAAACCATTCAGCAGCATGAATGACTTTTCGACGAGGAGACGGTATAAAAATAAAGAATAACGTTAGCATTACTATAGATATCAATCTTAGATTTTTTCCCCCGAATCCCATACAGCCATGGTAGATACCCCTCGGTCGAGGCCAAAGAATGTTCCAAGTGTTGATAAGTGTATCCGAGACAACCACAATTACACGATTGTCCTGGTAGAAACTGACTGTTAAGTTTGCTGTCTATCCCTTGAAGACCTTTGCGCCACCAAAGTCTAGTATTATCCTGAACCCCTCTCTGCGCGCGGCCTGTTTTACTTACACTGTGGCTGCAATGCCGTGCTACTCGTATTCTAAAACACGTTGTTCGAAACCGTTGGCTAATTCTTTGGGCTGTGTGTAACAGAAGCGCTGATTGTTGTGGGTTTGTGACCAAAAATGTAGTTTGTCAAACTTATGCCAGTTCAAAATTCCACCTTTTAGGCAAAAAGCGGCGCGTGTGTATAAACTTTGATACATATGCCAGTGAAGGGGAGAATGCACCAAGTGCAGTTCTAGTACTGACGCCATTGGTTGCTGACACCTACAAGACTCGCTTGAAGGCTAGATTCGCTTCTCGGCTACATCAAGACTACAATTCTCACATGCAGAAGCCGTCGCTCGGCTCTATCCGAACCTATGAACAATCAGAGAGAGACCCACCTTTTACATCTTTCAATTTGCTTTCGTCACTTCCTTCCTTTGGAACTGAGTATCCGGAACATGAGCAACTGTCGCTGTGCTAGGCTCAGAGTACAGAAATGCCGAAGCCCGCCAAATTTACTCGAGTCATCAAGTACCTCCTATGTTCTTTATACCTTCGACCACCAACAGATATTTCAGATTTTCGGAACGAGTCTACCTTGAAAATAATCAACTTACACCCCTCGAGCAAGATGTATGACCTCAGCTGGATTGTAATTTCTCTCCTGTTACTGAGAGAAATGAACTGACTTCCTGGAGAAATGCAATACCGGATGGTTCACATGAAACAAACCCCTTCAACTTCACCCCGACTAGTACAATGAGCGATGTCTAGAAATTGGCTGTTCAGATCCCAATTGAACCACTCACAACCTTAATAACAGAAGTTTTATGGTACCCCCGTTTTAAGATCATGTTCCTTGCTCTTGATTGTGCAGGTGACACAGGTGCTCGCTAAGAAGGTGGGTTTGAAGACCCTCCAGGTAGTTCACCCACAGCTATTTCAGGCCAAAACCAACATATCCCATCATCAGGACTCTGGACATCACATTGATGCAGCTGCTCTATTTGCTCAAGTGAGTGCATGTTGGCTTGGAATAGTGTATAATTACGTCACCTTGTACATACACTACCAGCATACTCTGACTGAAAGTAGTGAACTTATTTAGTATAGTTAATTTTTGAGAGGTTGATGATGTTTCTAGGGAGAAATGATAGAATGACAATGTGAAATGCTGTCTGTCACTATGTGCTCACTATAGTTTAGGACAATGTCTGATATCGAATCAGGGCAATTTTGTTTCCTTTCACGTACTACTAGTGATAGTACAGCGTATAATACTAATTGAAAAAGGAATTCGAATCAAAGCCATTAGAAACGAGAAATAAGGAAACACAATTTCAAAACCAAGGTCGTAATACTTGACCTTCCGATCGTCTCCAGCGCCTACAACAGTCACTCACTCACAGAAAACGAAAAAGAATTTGACGAAGAAAACGCACAATTTTCGACTCGTCAAGGCTAACGCACTCGTCAAATCTCATAGTGCACCGAATCAGTACCTCGCCATCAGAAAGCCTCAACAATGGATGAATCAGCCACGTCTACCCTAGTGCGAGAAGACTTGTTGTCCAATCAAATGCAACCAGTGACATACAACCAGCGGTGACGAACTGAGCAGTGAGTATATTTGTTCCTCTAGGTTTCGACTTGGAATGCATTCATTCATCATACACACTCAGACATATGTTGTGTCTTCGTTCTCTAAGCCTCCGCAGAGCACAGTGTTATCCAACTTTCTCATATCAACGCATCCAAGGCATAGCAATGAGCTCTCCACAATTACCCCACGATTCGCCTTGGGATCCAGCATACCCAATTGCAAAAAATCAGAATCCCTCGACTATTTCACGCTCCGACGTACTCGCCATGTTTTCGGAGGGGAAAAAGCCAGGAAAAGACTTTGTTCTCGTGGACCTACGCAAGGCGGATCATACTGTAAGCAATTCAGGAATTGAAGTTTGCAGATAAATTTTGCTCACGCTGTGCTCAAAGGGAGGAACTATTCGCGGATCAATCAATCTACCCGCTCAGAGCCTATATCCAGAAATTCCAACGCTCTACACTCTCTTGTCTAGCGCAAAGGTCGGACGCGTAATATGGTACTGTGGTGGGTTATAAAAGGTTCCTTCGATACTTAAGATGGACTAATACTCCTTAGGCTCATCACAGCATCGCGGGCTTCGTGCCGCTGCTTGGATGGATGACTACATCAGAGAACAAGGCGATCTAAACATGAAGAGTCTTGTTTTAGTTGGTGGGGTAAAGGGGTGGGCAAATGCTGGGGCTGAATACACCACTCTTATGGACGAATACCAAAAGGACGTCTGGCAGTAATTTTCAGTGGTGATAGATAGCCCAGTCTCGGAATGTGCTAGAAGGGCCTCAAGAGGTAGAAGGATGGCTTGGGACTAGCGTGCCCAGTGTATGTTCTTAGCGTATCTCCTATAAAGTCAACTGCATTAGGGCTTGCAGGTTGCATTAGCGACAAAATTGAGACATTAGACGATATTCTAAGTCATCCTACCTCGCAAAATTCCTATTACTTTAAATGTGTAAGTATTAAGGGGTCATCGGCCCTAATCTACACCTAGTAGCCGAGACCATTACAAAATATTCTGGGTTGATTCGCCAACAGGCATCACTGCTTGACGCCTGCGGTTCTATGTATTTATTATACCCTTACAAGGACCATCAAACAATGAACCTCCAAACCCTGTATGAAAAAGTTCGACCACGCACATTGTAGGAGATGAATTTCTATCTCGAAACCACAAGAATCTCTCACAAATTTCAAGAACCATGCTATGGAACCCGCACAGTAAAATTGAAGAAGCAAACTTGAAATTGTTAGAAATCGCGTACAGGTATCTAAAGCTTGTATGTTAGAGTCTATGGGATCAACGAATGATGATCAAAGTTCCCGAAAGTACTACAGCAGACCCGCACATCTACCGCATTAAATAGAACCAAATAGATCAAGCAATAAGTTGGGTGTGATGGCGTTTCATCGCGCCAATCCTATGCACAATCTTGCACGTGACACATCATTTACATGGATACACTCTATGAATCACGCATATTCACTTTCAACCAACCACCGACAAGGCATTTTTGTGAGCCAATATTTCTTACTCCTACAAGTTCTTGTTATGGTCATGGTCGTCGAACGAAGACAGGTGGTTCGCTTGTCCAAGCTCAAAATGTTCAACTCAATATGAAGTGTATAATATAGATCATAGCTATCAGGCAATTTATAATGAAAATTTATTCCATGAACAAGCCCATTAAACACCCCACGCCGACTAATGAGGTATCAATCCTACCTAGACCATTTTTTTTCCATGTTAATATACCTAATTTTACACGTATACCTTCCTTTCCTAACCATCCTTGACATTATTTGGAAACAATTTTTTGAACGAGAAAAAAAACCAGATAACAAGCTTATTTTCTAGTGATACATTTGGCCATTCAGCTCCTCTCGCCATTCCTTTCGGTCGCGCCATAGTTGTTCTTTGCTCGCCCAGTGATATCTTGCCATGTGGCGTTGAATCTCCGGCCAGTGCTCGCTAGAAGTCCCTCCTCTTCTTCCTCCTCTAGGTCACGGTCGAGTTGCTGTTCATCCAGTCTCGGTGTCTTGAACAGTGTTGTCACGAAAACGATAAGATAGACACCCAAGAAAGCAAACTGGGCCCAGAACATGATGACGCCGAAGAAAGGGAAATCGAGAGTGACGCCATTGATGAAGGTGCTCAATACACTAGGAGTGCAAACTTCCTTTGCGACGGCGTTTTTAGAGAGCTCGGTGCAAGGCTTGATTGCACTATGATTTTGCGTGCAGTCCGGCTGTTCTCCAGGATGACGGGGTGTACGGTCACAGAAAGTTTGATGTCCAAAAGTGGCGTATTGCGGTGCTACTAACATGGCCATGGAGTAATTGATCGCTAAAACAATAAGTGTAAGCATGGCGGTGGCCATGAGCATTGCTTGGGGAGAGGTGTGTCCTTTACGGATCTTGAAGATGGTGATCCAAAGGAATCGAATGCCAACGGTGGCGATACCAACAACCGAAGAGCAGAACAAGAAGAGGACAAGCAGAAGGAAGAGGACGTAGTCAATCGGGAAGACCTTGGACGCCTTGACAAAGATGTAATTAACTGGTTGGAAGATATTCAGGTAGCCCAGGATATATCCGCAGTGTGCACCGCAGATGGAATTCTTGGCCTTGTCAACGCCAGTGATGAGCATACTGGTAAAGATGAGAAGAGCGAGGATCAGCAGGAGAAGTCCAAAGATGAGTTTGATCGGTCTGAATATGGCTTCGGTTTTGATCCATATCTTGATGAGCCAGTGACGATCTTCGCCGCTCGATTCAGCGGCCAAACGCTCTCGACGGATAAGAGTCCTTTCCTCACGGATGAGGGCCTCGAGTTCTCGTCGATCCCTAGAGTCCAATCCGCCCTCGCGACCTTCGTTACGACCATCGAGCTGCCTCTGGCGCTCACGATTCTGCTCGAGCTGTGAAGCGGTATTTGCGGCTAGGGTAGGGGCGGAGATGGTGGGTGCGGATTTGATTAGAGCCACTGGGAGTAATGCAAGTCCAGCTCCAGTATAAAGGACATATATCAGAGTTCCAATGGTCATGAGTAGACCGAGGGCAAAGGACAGGGCTCGTTCTCCGCCTGTAATACGTATTAGCATGGGTTGGTGCAGGTGCGGAACGGTTGCTTACGATTCTGGCTTAACAGGTGCTCGAAATAATCCAGATCCCAATGACCATCGCGCTTCGCTTGTTTAGCGTATGGAACGAAGAAGCCGATGAGAAATATCGCAAGAACAAATATGATCAAGGCGATTGTGTACTTGAAGGCACCCCAAAGGCGCATTCCCAGGGTCTGCTCGCCCACCTCCGTTGCCTCCTCGTCGTACTCCTCGTAATAGAAGTAGGTAAAGGGGATTACAAGCAGGCAGAGAAGAGCATCCAACGAGTATAGAGTGTAATAGACGATCTTCAGGGTTTTGATGATGGTTTCAACATTGTTCGGTGTGGCCCAGTCCTTCTTGCGGCCTTCAGCAGATATGGACGTCGAGGAGACGAGAGCGATGTCGACGGGCATTAACAGCACCGTTGCGAACAGCGCACTCATGGTGAAAATGCATACTGTTGTAACGGACGCGGCACGGTCGCGGGGGTTCTGGTAGATGAAAACGAAGACGGTGGAGATGGCGAGCAGAAGCACGACGGCTATGGCGTACGCCACCCAGATCAGGCTCGTCTGTATAAGAGCCATGGCAGAGGACGTAAAAGGAACGTGTCTGGAGGTGGTTAGTAGAGAGATGAGGAGTGAAAAGGCATTTGAAAAAGAAGAGAGGGAGCTCTGGGTCACCCAAAGTCAATAAACAGGAGTTGGCGGACAAGATGACGTGCGACAGGGTCGAGGGATCGACGCCACGGGTCAAAGCTCCACTGCGCCAAAGCTTGGCAGCCGCTAGCAATAGAGCTCTTTGAAGTTTGGCCGCGCTTCACACCAAAGCCCTCATCCCTCGCATTGTCGCCCACCAAGACGCTCAATTCCTCTCATGCAATGACCTGCGGCGTCTGCCCAGCCGAAATCAGCCCAAATGCAGTGCTACACTGAAATCGCCCCGCCGACGGCCGTTAGCCATGCCATCCACCTGCCATTCCTTGGTCCAAAGGCGCACAACCTCGTCGTCGCAAAGAACTCGCTGCTCCAGATCTTTGAGCACAAATCAACCGTAACCGAAGTTTCGGCGGGAGGCGACGACGATGCGGATAATGCCGTCTCGAAGATGGACACCGAGGCGGCAGACATGCCTCTGCAGCGCACTGAGAACACGTCCAAGCTAGTGCTGGTGGGCGAGTTCCCTCTAGCCGGCACAGTCATCTCGGTCGCCCGCATAAAGGCATTACATACAAAGTCTAGGGGCGAGGCGCTGCTGATTGCTTTTCGGGACGCGAAGCTGAGCTTGGTGGAGTGGGATCCGGAGACACACAACCTCAGTACAATATCAATACACTACTATGAGAACCCAGACTTGCCCGGGAACGCGCCGTGGTCTGCAGAATTGAAAGATACGTACAATTTCTTGACCGCGGACCCTAGTAGTAGATGTGCTGCCCTAAAGTTTGGCCTGCACAATCTGGCCATCCTGCCCTTCAGACAGCGTGATCTGGGCGAAGACGACTATGACTCGGACTTTGATGGCCCGCGGGAAGAAAAGCCTGCCGAAGTCAATGATGCCAACGGCGAAGCTGTGCAGAAGACGCCCTACTCCTCTTCATTCGTGCTGCCCCTGACGCACCTCGACCCTGCCTTAACCCATCCTGTCCACCTGGCCTTTCTCCACGAATATCGCGAGCCCACGTTTGGTATTGTTGCAGCTCCTCGAGCAACTGCCCCATCGCTGCTCGCCGAGCGAAAAGACATCTTGACATACACTGTCTTCACTCTTGATCTCGAACAAAAGGCCTCCACAACTCTGCTTTCTGTACAGGGTCTTCCCTACGATATCACGCGCGTAGTACCGTTGCCACTACCCATTGGCGGCGCACTACTATTAGGAGGAAATGAGATTATACACGTGGATCAAGCTGGGAAGACAAACGGCGTGGCCGTCAACGAGTTTGCCAGGGCATGCACCTCCTTTACACTAGTCGATCAATCCGATCTTGCTTTACGGCTCGAGGGCTGCGCCGTCGAAGTCATTTCTCAAGACACTGGTGATGTCCTCATCATCCTCAATGATGGTAGACTCTTGACTTTGACATTCACCCTTGATGGACGCTCTGTGTCAGGCGTCACTCTGCAACCAGTTGCTGCAGATCATGGCGGAAATGTACTCAAATGTGGAGCATCATGTGCTACAAATCTGGGCCGTGGGAAAATCTTTATCGGGAGCGAGGATGGCGAATCTACGCTGCTAGGATGGACAAGCAAAATCGGCCTGTTGGGCAGAAAACGCTCCCAAGCTGATCTCGCTGTGGACAATGAGGACTCGTCAGTCGATGAGGATGAGGACCTGGACGATGAATTGGACGATGACCTATATAACGACACGACTACCACCGTAAAAAAGATCACTGCGGCTGCTGCTGAACCCAGCGCCCCTGGATCGTACACATTCAGAATACACGATGTTCTCCCGAGCCTTGCACCAATAAGAGACGTTGTATTGGGTCCTGGGTTGGACACCGCGAGCGGTTCACAGCAAAGCCCCAGTACATGCGAGCTCCTTGTCTCCACCGGTCGTGGGAGTGCAGGGGCGGTTACAGTACTAAACCGCGACGTCATCCCCACCAACTTGTCTGAATCAACTCTGACTTCTGCGCGAGGACTATGGGCTATCCATGCTAGGAACCAAGCCCCACAGGGTATGGTGACAGACTTTGACCAGGATACTGAAGGAAACTTATCATCAGACGCCGAATACGATCAATATCTCATTGTTTGCAAAGCTGACGCAGAAGGGAACGAGGAGACGGTGGTCTATCATGTCAATGGCAATGAGATTGAGGAGACTTCAAAGGGAGACTTTGAACGGGAAGAAGCATGCACGATAAATGTGGGAATTCTCGCTGGAGGAACAAAAGTTGTTCAGGTTATGCGGAACGAAGTGCGAACGTATGACTCTGGTGAGGCCCAAAATCAAACCATTTTGCTGACTGGGGACAAGCTAATGTATTGCTTGCGCAGAATTGAACATGGACCAAATCATTTCAATGGATGACGAAGAAAGCGGTGACGAGCTTCAAATCATAAACGCGAGTTTCGCGGATCCCTATTTATTGATACTCAGGGATGACTCTAGTGTCAAAATCTTCAAAGCGAGCGGTAGCGATGAGGTAGAGGAGCTAGAATGTGGCGGATTAGCCTCGAAAAAATGGCTCTCGGCGTCTCTTTTCAAGTCTTCTACCATCTCAGAGGTCTTTGCATTCTTGCTAACCCCTGAAGGGAGTCTCCATGTAGGTTCCCTGGTATCTTGACAAATTGTAAAGCTAACAATTGTAGGTCTTCGCAATGTCGGACCTAGAAAAACCAAGTTATGTTGCCGAAGGTTTGGGGTTTCTACCTCCACTTCTCACCTCTGATTATTATGCACGACGAAGTACAGCAAAAGCAGCAATCGCTGAGATATTAGCTGCTGATATCGGCGACTCAACGTCGAAGTGGCCGCATCTGATTGTAAGAGGTGAACCTCGACGATTTTATGCGTCTGTTGACTTTTAAAGATTCGAACTTCAACCGACGACCTAGTCATTTACAAGGCTTTCCATAGCCCAGGGCGGATGGCCTCTGACCCTTGGACTAAGAATCTCAGGTGGACAAAGTTGTCCCAACCGCACCTTCCCAAGTTCACAGAAGAGCCAGCTATGGAAGCGGAAGACATGGGTCGAGAAGGCACTCTCACTGCTATAGACAATGTCTGTGGGTATAGTACTGTGTTCCAACGAGGAACATCCCCTGCTTTCATTCTGAAAGAAGCCTCAAGTGCGGCCCGAGTCATCGGTCTCAGGGGCATGGCTGTGAAAGGCCTCACAAGGTTCCATACCTCTACATGTCAACGAGGATTCGCCTACCTAGATTCAAATGTATGCCTCACAAATTTTGCTTGTATGACCCACTAAATGTTGATCTCTGTCTAGGACACACTCCGCATCTCCCAGCTCCCAGGTCAAACTCACTATGGGCATCTAGGCTGGGCGGCACGCAGGATCCCCATGGGCTCTGAAGTCTATACGGTTACGCATCACCCAAGAGACATATATGTCATAGGAACAGGCCAGGCGGAAGAGTTTACTCTTCCAGAGGACACGTACCATTACGAGTGGGCGAAAGAAGGTGATGAGATGTTCATATTCGAGGAAAACCAAAGCTCACGAGTACCAGACACAACCTTTAAACCCCACGTTGAACAAGGAGTCATCAAAGTTGTTGACGGAAAAACATGGTCTATCATTGACTCGTACGTTCTCACCTGCCATCTATTTAGGGCTTCATTGACAGACGCCTAGCCATGTCCTCGATCCTGAGGAAGTCATCCTCTGCATGAAAACTCTAGATCTGGAGGTGTCTGAATCAACACACCAGCGCAAACCACTGATTGCTGTTGGCACGTCCATTGTCCGCGGCGAAGATTTGGCTACAAAGGGCTGCATTCGCATCTTCGAAGTTATCACGGTCGTGCCGGACCCAGATCGGCCCGAGACTAACAGAAAGCTCAGACTGATTGTGAAAGAGGAAGTTAAAGGGGCTGTGTCTGCCATATCTGACCTAGGCACACAAGGCTTCATCATCATGGCACAAGGTCAAAAGTGCATGGTGCGTGGATTGAAAGAAGACGGAACACTGCTTCCCGTTGCCTTTATGGATATGCAGTGCTATGTGACGACATTAAAATGCCTACCGCAAACGGGTATGCTGCTAATGGGAGACGCGTTCAAGGGTGTTTGGTTTACTGGGTACACGGTACGACTTCCCTCCTTCTCCCCTTGTGTCGATGGATCTAATACCGTGAACAGGAAGAGCCCTACAAGATGATGCTGTTTGGTAGAAGTCGCCATCTTATGGAGGTCATGGCCGCCGACTTCATGCCTTTTGAGAAACAGCTGCACATTATAGTTGCAGATGCGGACATGAACTTGCAAGTGCTGCAATTTGATCCGGACAGTAAGTCTTGAATCTTCCGGTACTAGCTAGCTCTAGACTACAGTCTGACCTTCCACCCCTAGATCCAAAATCGATGGGCGGCCTCCGCCTTCTCCACAAGTCCTCCTTTCATACAGGACACTTTCCAGTGACGATGCACCTGCTCCACTCCTCGCTCAACATGCCCTCTTCATCCGACTTCCTCGGAGGCTCACCCGGCGCAATGGACGTGTCTGTGTCGCGCTCCACCTCGCCCGATCCACATGCCTCATCGCAGGCGCTCCATCAACTTCTACACACATCCCAATCCGGGACCCTCGCCCTCATCACCCCACTCTCCGAATCCTCATACCGCCGCCTTAGCGGCCTCTCGACGTTCCTATCTAACACCCTCGAATCCGCATGCGGGCTGAATCCAAAGGCGTTTAGAGCTGTGGAGAGTGAGATGGGCGGTGGTGGCGGCACGAGGGGCATGTTGGATGGCAATTTGTTGATGCGGTGGGGCGAACTGGGAGAGCAGAGACGAAGAGAGGGCCTAGGCAAGGTGGGTGGGGATGAG
>JAAZQE010000884.1:0-11943 GCA_013620735.1 Clavariopsis aquatica
TAATAAGAGTGCATAGTCTATTCTTTATTCTGCCTGTATTTATAGTCGGTGCACACGTCCCATCATCTAGAAAACCGAATTCAAGAGCAGACAAGTCGTCCTCCACATATATATTCATTCTATTTCTAAATCTTGCCGCAAAAGACCCATGTCTTGAGCTCACATGAGGTCAAGTTGATATAGAAATCTACAGATACTCAAAATTTAAAAAAAATAAAAAGATTTGGGAAAACAATTTACATACTCAAACACTCCCACTCACCACTGCACCATTGATGACTCCATTAACAAGTCCATGGCCAACCCCCGATTCGGCCGCCTCTTCTCCCCAAATCTGCTTGACCAAACTCTTCTTATCCACCTTGCCCATGGCATTCCTCCGAATCGCATCCACAATCTTCAACTCCTGCGGAATCTTATAACTCACCAATAGTTCCTTCAACGCACGCCTCATATCCAACCCACTCCACGCCTTGCCACCTTTGCCTGCCGTCTTCCCCATTTCCGACAAAACCACCACGGCAGCAACCTTCTGGCCCCAAGCTTCCGATGCCAGGCCCACGACGGCGACCTCGCTCACTTGAGGCAGGGACAGCATTTCACGCTCGATTTCGAGCGCCGAGACCTTCTCGCCGCCCGTTTTCAGGATATCCGAAGATTGCCGGCCCAGGATAAAGTACGCGGGGCCTTTGGTCCAGCATTCGCCTTTGGTGGTGTTGCTTGTGCCAGCGCCGGGAACATGTCGACGAATGGCAACGTCACCCGTCTTAAACCACTTCCCCTGTCCATCTTCGCCGTCAACGAATTCCTTGGCTGTGGCAGTAGGGTTGCGCCAGTACTCTTTGAAGATTGTCGGACCGCGGAGTTGGATTTGGCCGAGAACTTCGGGGGCGTCCGGGGACGTACTTGCCTCTGCGTCTTCTGCGATGATTTCTCCCGTCTCGAGGTTGGCAAGCCGCACTTGGACCGAGGGGAGTGGCCATCCGACGGAACCATCGATACGGTCTGCGAATGAGAGGCCGCAGGAGAGCGCCATGCCAACTTCTGTCATGCCGTAGCGCTCGAGGAGCACATTGCCATCACTGAGTTCTGTCCAGGCGGATTTCACGGGGGTCGGGAGTGCAGCAGAGCCAGAGATGTTGAGGCGCATGTTGGATGAGTTGATAGCAGTTTTGGTGGCAGCTTGGAGATCTGGTGTAAGTGAGGAATGGGAGGCGAGGAGGCGGGTGTAGATTGTGGGCACTACGGTCAGAAATGTGATCGGTTTCTTCGAGGGATCTGGACGGGGGAGAAACGGCGCGGCGAGGCGCTCCCACATGGCGGTTGCGTTGAATGGGAACTGAAATTCTATCGTGCTGCCCGCGAAGAGTGGTGTAAGGAGAGCATTGACGGTGCCGTGGATGTGGTGTAGGGGAAGGACGTGGAGGAGGTGATCTTTTCGGTTGTACTCCCATGCCTCGAGGAGCGACATGGATTGCGCCGTGAGCACCTCCTGTGGAAGTAATACACCTTTTGGGCGACTTGTGGTCCCAGATGTGTACAGCATCATGCCTCCCTCGGTGCTTGTTGGTTCTTCTAGCGTCACATAGTCGTCCGCCTTCCCTAGCATTATCTTGTCTTGCTTGTAGTGTATTGGCTTGGTCTCCAAGCCTTCCTTTAGTACTTCATCTGCCTGCTTCTCAAATTTCTCCGAGGACAGCAGCACGAGGGACTCGCTCTGGTCGAGGATGTATCTCAGCTCATGGGCGGGGAATGCTGGCGAGAGCGGAACGGCGATAGCATGCACGGCAAGAATCGAAAGCAACGTCACTGTAATCTGGTCAATATCTTTTCCCCGAATCTTGGAGGCATTTTGGGTGGAAAACAATTGCGCACCTACATAGTCATACCCATTCTCTACCAAAAACGCTATCCTCTCCCCCTCGGCACTCTTCCCGTTGGTACTATGCTGCAGCTTATCTTTTGCAGCCGCAATATCATTGATCAGCTCTCCATATGTAAAAGCGCGCCCAGACAATGAATGGATGACCGCTGTGGATTTCGCATCGTGCCTTTTGAGGGCCTCGAAGATGGGAAGGCGAGGCAGCGTGGATGCCATTCTGAATCGTGCTGGGACTGCAATTGGCGGAGCGCGCGCGCAATTGGATAACAATAGCTGGTTTGGGGAGGAGAGTGTGCGAGAGAAGAGTCTTCGCGCCCACATTACAGGCCTGGCCAGGGTTGTTGAGGGATGCAGGTCGCGTTCCGGGGTTCGGTCGGTGGGGGATCGCTTTCCGGGGCAGGCTGGCTCACATTCCGAGGGGGTGACGGCTGCTATCGAAGCGGCATTGCTGCCGTATTACTGGGCCAGCCATGACACGCATGCAACGATTCGATTGCGCAAGTGCAAGAGGCCAGGACCGCACTTTTGAGGGGGTTTGGCGTTGCTGGAGGCGCAATTGACGTTTGCACGAAAGATTGTGTGTGACGGAATCACTTTTGGTCTCCCGAGTCCGGTCTTGGCATCTGTCATGCAATGAGCACTCAATGCCGCTTATAGAACTATACAGAATGAATCCACGTGCCGTAAAGCTTCCCTGAGGGTGCATGTAAAGAAAGAAAGGCATTCCAGTACTGCAGGCTTGGTCTTTTGAAAACGATGCAGCCAACGTTGTTACTTGAGCAATACTAAATCATCCGTACTATATATACTCTACATAAAAAAATATACAAAGAAAAAAACCGACACCAAAATCTCAATGCCGGGGAAGCTTTCCGGCAATCGCGGAATACACTGTGTCACGTTGGCATCGCATACAGCGGCGTACAAAGCCTGGTTTCAGGCTTGTGGTTTGGAGGGTTGATGCCGCATTCCCCCATCTCTTCCAGTCCATTTCCAATTCCAGCCCCATGTTCCAACACCGAAGCAGACATGTTTTCCGGTAATCATTCTCCTCTAATCCCCATGAGCAGCCTCCTCCTCCAGCGCTAGCAAAGCCTGCTCCAACTCCCTAATTCTACCGCCTACCCGTCGCTTGACCTCCTCCGCAACTGCCCGATCACCACCTGCAAGGATACCATTGTAATATTCCAGGAGTTTGTCGAGCTCCTCGCGTGCCGCGATGCGGTCGTCGGGCGCATACGTGCTGTTCTTCTCTGTTTCCTCTGTCGCGATTTCAAATTCGTCGCGTGCCGTGCCGTATCTGCATACTCAATTAGAAAGGCGAATACCACTGGGGCCGTAAACATTTACAGTTCCTGAATCTCTTCAATGACTTCTTCGATGCGCTGCGCAGCCTCGTGATCAGTCGCTTGTGTTGCGGCCTCTGGTGTTGCAGCAGATATCTGATTGGTGTGCGAGGAATTGAATCTCCGGATCGAAGAGTACGAGTAAGACGTCGTGAAATGTGTCCATTGTGTCGGCGACGGCGCCGGCGATGGAGTCGCAACTGTAGAATTCGGTCGTGTTGTAGATAGTTGGAGAGGGGACGGAACGGCGGCTTGCAGGTGCAAAGGCAGAGCGCGGTATGTGAGGGTCAAGTTTGGCCGTGCGGCTGGAGGCGTTGGCGCGCGAGGTTGGAGTCGCGAGAAGGAGCGTTTCGAAGCCTGGCTAATGTTGGAGGGGTGTTGGCGGAGGAGCGCGCGGAGGGTTGAGGTGCGGGAAAGCATCGTGTGTGGCGGCCACGGCGGCAAGATGAACGTGTGAGGTTGTTGTGAGGTGGCGAGTTGCGGAGAGGATTGGATGGAGCTGGCGCTGGGCTGGAAGTGGAGGTGGATGTGGAGGCGGATGTGGAGGTGGCTATCACGGTGGCTGTGGATGGGGTGTATGGAGTTAGCGCGTAGGGTGGAAGGGATTGAGAGGTCAGGGGTTGCAAACATTGTTCATGCAGTACAACTATTGAGTACCGCTTCTTCGCTGTGCATCTTCTCGAACACTATTGCTTTTCCTCTTTTTTTTTTCTTAAAGTAAACACTGCGGGTAGTCTCTCTAATCGACCTCTCAATTTCTTGATTGTGAATTGGTAACGCTACCCAAAGTTATTAACAGTGCCAATCTCTGTATTATCCTGTACCCCGCTCTTCATTCACCTCCCCCATCAACAATTCATGACTCAATGTAGACACTCTCTAATTAGTTCTAGTTTTGGAGGATTGTGCCAGTCAATTTTCTTCTTCTCTTTAGTATCAGAATATATATTTTTATTTTTCCAAATAATCTTTAAATTGTTTAAATTTGCATCCACCGCGAGAGTAGTCTAGTGGTTATGATGTCTGCTTTACATTACACCAAATGTATTGCGCAGAAGGTCGGGAGTTCGATCCTCCCCTCTCGTATTTTTTGGTTTTTTTTAATGGCTTAGTGTAACTCTCCCATTGCTTTCTCCTGTGCCACAACTCTCTACTTATTAGCTTAGATATTGGGTCTTCTGTTGCCAAAGTAAAACCTCGCGAAGGCATGATTGTTGTCTATTGTACCACAAATTCAAAAAATAAGACCTGGGTCGACTTAGAACGACAGAAACTGTCATCTACCTGTCTCTAACCACCTACTTGGTATCCAAGTTTGTGTGTAGGAACGGGAATATAAAATGCTTGGTGGATGCCGAGTGCCTTTTGAGCGGCGGCTTACGGGACCTCCGCATTCATAACTAAGGGCTTGTACGATGGATACAAACTAAAGATGGGACCTGCTTTGACAGTGCTGTGACTAAGACTGCAAATCATGAGTGTTATGAGACAGAAGGGGCATTCACTCGTAGAAGCATAAACCGCCATGTAGATGTAGTAGCTTTCCATTTCAATACTAGATGCCCAAGAGAGCTTCGGTTCAATGCCGCCATACTATGCAGTGTAAAATTTACCCCATGGCATGATGAGAGATGATATAATTGGACCGCTTGCTAGCTCAACAGCTGCCCTAGATCACTTACGAAAGGAACGTTCCCTCGACGCTCTCGCGCAAACCTGGTTATCCAAATCGTACAGTAAAGCGCTGCGGGCACCTTCTTGAGTTATACAACACCATGCCATCCACCTTCACAACTAGACTTCAGGGAATACTTCCGGACCAGCTCCGCGCCGCGACTGAGCATGCGTTTTTGAGAAAAGCCGGAGAAGGTACATTGGATGAAGGAAAGCTGTGCCAATGGCTCGTGCAGGACAAGTACTACCAATTTGCCTACATACAATTCATCGGCCGCCTCATCTCGAAGATCGATCTCCAGAATGACGAAGCAGAGAATGAGTATGTATCTAGCTTTCGTGCCTTGCCCCCATGTCTTATCCTAATAAGCGTTTTTGACCCGTGTTCACTTACTTGATGCAGCAAAGAAGAAAGTCTACAATGGCGGACTTTGAAAATCTTGATGGGCATGCTAGAGGGTATCAAAGTCGAGATCGAGTTCTACAATGCTACAGTGGAAAAATACGGATTAAAGTTGCAGAAAGATGGACCGAACGAGGTCTCACAGGCCTACAGGAAGTTGTTTGAAGACGGTAGTGCGCTAGGGGTGCCGTTGGTGAGGGGACTGTCGGTCCTTTGGGGGACTGAATTTGTGAGTTCACAGCCCCAAATATTCTTTGCGCTATCAATCGGTTTCATAATGGTTTATACGGGAAGGTGAGAAAAATGGGCAAACAATGAGGGACTTCGTATGGCTTGTTGGAAACATTCTAATATACACAGTGCTATCTTAATGCATGGACCTTCGCAAAACAGCATCAAAACGACGGTAGAGAAAATAAGGGAGCAACAGCGGCACTACATCAGGAGTTTATTCCAAACTGGACGTGTGATGAATTCAAGGCTAGTGTTGACGAACTAGCCGTTGTGCTGAATCAATGGGCTGAAAGGGTAACGGGTGAGGATGCGCAGTGTGATGGGCTATGGGAAAGGGTGTTAGATTTGGAGGGGAAGTTCTGGCCTACCGTCTAGGAAGAGTATGGATAACAAGGTTCGGAGAAGTGTTTGGCAGTCCATGTCCAGAATTAATACCTATATCAATCTACAGGGTGGGGACGGGTAAGCTAACACAATACTATGATTACGAAGATTAGGTTCTTAGCAGAGTTTTTATTGCTGCTCATTGATGGACATCAAACCATGTCTTGCCTCCCTATATTTATCTACAATAGAACACCAACGTTATTCATGCACGTGTGAAAACTCTTTCCTAAATCTGAAATTATGACGGCGGCTTTGGTCGTGGCATGTGATTGTTCTTCACACTCCAACCGCTGAAGTTTCTCCGCATCCCCAAGGTCCTTTTTTGTGGTGTAGACGGGCCTTGTAACTGCCCCATCGAGGTAGTATGAAAAGTTGCAGCAGGACGAAAACTACCTGACTTTGAAAGCGAGATGATGGTAGCGGGTTTAGTGGGGCTGTTTGGTAGGGCTTCTTCGTCATGGTCGGCGCGTACTATAGACTCTGTACAGCGTTCTTCTTCGACTTTGGCTGGTGAGCTGGATAAGAGAACGTATCGAGTGCTCTCTATATCAGCCACTGCCCGCTTGGGTTTCGAGATCATAGGGGTGTTACGTGGTCGGTGGGTTGAGAAGGTTGGTGGTTGATATGAATGAGTGGACTGACAAGGCTCCACTTGGCTATTCGATATGTCGTTGAGACGGGCTTGTTGTAAAAGTGAAGAGCTTGAGCGCTTGAATGACGGCATCTTTTGAACTGGTACATCTGTTGACTCGGACTTGTTACCCCCTGGTCGCTGAAAGAAACTCATAATGCTGCCCTGACCTGTCATACGGGTCTTTATTGGCTTTGTTCGGGTTGGCTTTGTCTCCATCTTCTTCGAGTCTAGATATGCAGTCTTTCCGGCTGTCGCAGTTGATCCACTGACAAGCATTCGAATACTTTCGGCCTCTTCCTGAAGGATTTTAAGATCCTTGGCTGTAGTAAATCCACTGTTCCCACTTGGCAAAGTGGTTGTAGATATAGAGAAGTTGGAGGAGTTGTGCATTGTCACTGAAGCTGCGATACGGGCTGGGAGTTTCGCAGGCTCAGTTCTGCGGCGTTTCAATGGTGGCAATTGGGCATCGCCATTTGGATGTGACATGTTACGTGGTGGATATTCTCCGTCGATTTCCTCTCTATTGGCTGGATATTGGTCGTCCTCGATGCGCTCTAAAAGACCTCGAGACGCCTCGACCTCATCACTACATGGGCATGGCCTACGTAATATTCGAGCTAGGTCTCCAATGACAGTGCACCCGAAGGATGGCCCTCGACTACTGAAGTATTTTAAAATATTTCGGGATGAAATGAATCTTGACAAAGTAGTTTCGCCTTCTCCAGACTGCTTCATCGGACAGCTCAGATATAAAAGTCCCTGGGCCCGAGTCATTCCGACATACAGCAAACGTCGCTCCTCGTCGTGGTCGTCGGATCTTGAGTGAGGTATTGAGCCGTCATAGACAGCCGGAATGAAGACTATTGGCCATTCAAGACCTTTGGCTGCATGTATAGTGGAAATTGTGACCTGGTTCTGTTGCTCACCATCTTCCTTCTCCACTTCAGTTGAGAGTGCGACGTTGGCAAGGAATTTTGAGAGAATGTCTGCGGCGGTGTCCTGTCGCTGTTCGATGCCTTCAACTACTGGTAAGGAATCCTCCATGTTCTCTTCGCCATCAGAGGCGGCAGCCGCCATCTGAGTTGCCTGTGACACCAGCTCTTCAACATTGGCCCATCGGTCTTTCCAGCTCTCTTTATGTGTAGTCTTTAGGTATGATTCGAACGATATTCTTTGTAGGATATGGCTGATGAGATCATAGAGATTGCATTCTTCGCCTTCTGCTGATAAAAGCTTCCGACGTGATGTCAAAATCAAGTTGACGAACGTGTCGATGCCCTTTTGGGCTTGTAGTGAGATCTTACATCGTGGCTGTCGTTTTCCTTGTGCACAATCAAGCACGAGCTTCCATAGAGTCATACTTGACGTCTCCGCCTCTTCTAGCAATGCTTTCACTGTCACCTCTCCAATTTTACGCGAAGGGATGTTAATCACTCTAATTAAGGCATCGTTATGGTCTGGTTGATTGATAACACGCAAATAGTCCAGCACAATCTTGATCTCGGCTCGGTCAAAAAAACGTCGGCCACCAACCATTCGATATGGTATTCCAGCCTTCCCAAGCGCCCTTTCGATGGACAAGGAGAGGGCTGCTGAACGAAGTAGAATTGCATAATCACCAAAGTTCAAGAGGCTAGCAGTGAGGGTTTTTGATCGATGAATCTCATCAACAATCCACTGCGCTTCGACATGTGCTGTAGCAAGGTGACGGAGGGTTGGCTGTTCGCCAGCGCAGTGGGTTGGAAGTAATGGCTTTTCCGGTCTCGCTTCATCTTGTTCGATTACAGCCTTTGCCGAGCTTATGATGCACGCCGAAGATCGGTAATTGTCTTCGAGGTTGATGACCACCGTCTCCGGATATGCCCTTCTCATTCTGTACAGGTTCTCGATCTCAGCAGAGCGAAAACCATATATACTTTGATCCGGATCTCCCACAATCGTGATGCGTTTCATTTTCCGAGCAAGAAGTGTCATCAATTCATATTGGATGTTGTTTGTGTCTTGATACTCGTCGATAAGAACGGCTTGGATGCTGGATACACATGCTGGATTCTTATGGAGGAGTTCCACACATCGCAACAGCAGATCGTCATAATCTAGCTGATTCGAAAGTCGTAGCGTTTCTTCGTACTCCGTATACACACAAGCAAACTCGTGTTGGTCAGCCTTCTTCAAGGCAGCAGCAAACTGGTCGGCAGTGGTCCCCTTTGCTTTCAAACCGGAGATTCTGGACCGAGCTTGGCCTGGGTCGACGGTATACTGACTGCGTGTGATAATACGCTTAATTATGGCCTTGCTATCGGATGTGTCCGCAATGCCAAAGTTCTTAGGAATCCCAATTTCTTGGCCGTATCTGATGAGAAACCGCCGTGCTACCGAATGAAATGTTCCAAGAATGAGCTTGTTCACAATGACGTCTCCGACAATACCTCGGATCCTCTCTTTCATTTCCCGTGCCGCCTTGAGAGTAAATGTGCACGCAATGAGGTTCCATGGCTGAATTCGTTCAACAGTGACCAGGTAGGCGATCCGTGCTGTTAGTGTTTTGGTTTTGCCGGAGCCTGGAGGAGCAAGGACCTGGAGAACAAAGGCGGGACTGGTTACGGCACTCCTTTGTGCGGCATTTAGACTGTCCAACAATGCATCCATTGGTGGTGGCGGTGGATGATCACGTTCCATGCGAAGAATTGAGAGGTGAAAGATGTCGGAATCGCGAAACGCGAAAGGTGCACGGCTCACGTGCAGACCGCTTATGTAACTAGCGTCAAGATATGACTATAACTTGATAGCTGAATTGTGATTCAGCATTGATCTCCTGCGCTTCTCTATAGCACCCCTCTACCACCCACATGATATTTGTATTCATGCGCAACCATATATCTAATTTTTGTTTCCCATCTTTCGATGCAGTCCCTTGTCGGTGTCAATGGTTCGCCATGACGGATGTATCGTATTACAACAAGACTAAGCCCAAGGAATACAGAAACTTGCACACTATCTCCACCAATATATAATTGCCTGTAGAGGTCCCCAGAGAACTCTATAATCGCCATTAACAGTCCCGCCTTTCTTGCTGAACTCATCTAGAGTAGGCCAGCAGCAATCAAAGCCGACGCGTCGAAAAACTTTTAAACTGTGCGACATCTTATCAGAAATGACTCGGAAGATATATTAACTCTAATTATTCTACTTACTTAGATATAAGATAGATAAAGAAACCAAAACGCGCTATATGATCGGGGCGTCATCTGTTCGATGGTAACCACAAAATCGTGTGTCAACTGATTTGTGCAATGCGCCTGACCAGCTACGGCAGAGTGCTGCGATGAGGAGACCAATTGCGGTGCCGATTATACGTCTGTCATTTGTCATCTTGTACGAATAAAGACTGAGAAGTTTGGCGAATGGAAGCTCCGGTATATAAGCTGACGAACATGGAGCTTTGAAGGTAGCCAGTTGCTCTTCAGACTAGACGACACGATCAGTTGTCTCTGAGCCAAGGCCAAATATAATTTAATTACAACAAATGGACGTTTGGTCCAACTTTTCTTGCTGTGTTCGCCAAAACCACCCCTGCGCTAAAATTGGTTCCCCAAGGTATACGTGTTACTGTGCGCAGATCGGAAGTTAAATGACAGCTCCATTGCTATTCTGTATTGGTCTCGTCTTGTCCATCTGGAAGAGGTAGAGTCCTGGGCTTCTTCCGACGCTCCATCAACTCCTGCTGTATAATCCCAGACCGATTCAGCCCTTCGTACAGCGCCCACGCCGCCAACGTTTTTGCATCTCTTGCACCTTCTCTCCATAGATCTTCATAATCACAAACTCTTAGAGTGATCATTTCCCCTTGAGTCCGCTTCCCCATCAGTTTCCCTCGAAGGTCTTCTATTTCTTGTCGATCCAATTCTTTCTCCCATAGAAAAATAGGAATGAATTCATCCGAGCCACCTGGACTGGGGTACATGGCGTTCTGCAAAGACTTTTCTGTGATTTTGGACCGCTTCAACGCCAGCTCTGTCATGTCGATGAGCTCCGAGCGGGGGAGCTTGAATCCAGTTTCTTCTTCAATCTCTTTCGCGGCAGCGCCACTGAAGGTTTCTGAATCATCAAGCATCCCCGCTGGAATCTCTACAAAGGATAGACTTCCTGCCGGAACCCGTGGCTGCTCCGTCATTACAACTAGCCGTTCGTCTCTTGAATCTTTAGGTCTTAATATCATCAACATCGCCACGCTGCCACCACGGAGGAATGCGATTCCGGGAAGATCATTCTTTCCTTCTCGATTGCGGATGACAGCCTTGAGCTTGAGGAATCCAATTTTCGAGCGACCAAACCAGTCCACAGACTGAATTTCTATCGACCGGAGGGTGTACGGGCTTTTATGAAACGCATGATCTTGGTCTGTATACTGCAAAGCAAGGTTGGATTGCAGGGTGTCTTTCCAAGTTTTAAACGCAGGGAAGGCCAGCAATTGATCTTTGGTGATATTGGACGTCAACGTGACCTCCACCGGCTCTTGAAACCCATCGAGCGAGAAGGTCGACATGGCGGTGTGCGATTTGGGCCCCAGTTTTGCTTTTGGCGAGGAGGCTATCTAAGCTTATCGCAGGCAGGGTGGAGGATAATCAGTAGATTGTCGAGCGGTTGATGGTAGTTGAGATTGAGGTGGCAGCGTATTAGAGGGTCGAGGGCAGTTAGGGCAGTTGATAATGGGAAAAGTAGAAGTCGATAGTTGTTTCTAGACAACAATCAAGGCGCAGCAAAAGGAGAGAGGAGCGGGGTACGAATGCGTCGGGGTCAAGATACCTGTTTGGTCGACACTTTCGCAATGAGCGACAAATCAGATTGTACCAAAGGATCAGCCGTCTCGGATTTAAACACTTGGCCCCCAAACCAAGACTAAGGAGATGCGAATTTCCAACGCAGAGCCTCCACCCCAGTTACACAGATCAGTCTCCAGTCCGAAAATGCTGTGCGATGTTTGCTTTCGCATGCTGCGCGGCCAGGAAGGGCGAATATGGAAGGGCACGTACGATCTGCATTTCAACCACCATACGAAAGGGAAAGACTTGCGACGGTCCGCAAAGATGAACTGCGGTATATGTCGCGTGCTTTACGAGGAGTTGGAACCAAAACTCGATCCTGTGACCAGCATTGATCAGCAAGAACTCTCTGTTACTGCCTCGTTGTCTGTGCTGGATCATCCGCGGGTTCAACACCTTTATCGATTGGACTTTAAAATGAGATGCGACCGGACGCGCCGTCAGAGGACTTTTGTGTTGAAGAGAACAAGTAAGTATTTCCACCTCACAACTACGATACATCATAGTGAAGTAGAAATATAGGGGTGCTAGTTAAGGCGTTGCTGGCAATTATAGTAGGC
>JAAZQE010000885.1:0-11936 GCA_013620735.1 Clavariopsis aquatica
CATCATGGTCGTCGTTGATGCTCGCGGGCGGGCGCGCAACGTCGCTGGAGGGCGGGCGTTCGCCATCCTCGGACACGGCAAGGCGGTTTGGCGCAATCTGCTCGACCGACTTGCTGCTCTTGTCGCTGCGCTTGAAGAAGCCAACGGGATCGAGAGTGCTGCGGCGCTTCAGGTCCCGTTCACTGCGGCCGGGTCGGAGGGCCCTCAGAGGCATTGCGCTGGTGGAGACAGGCAGCTCATCTATGCAGATATGGGTTGCACGACGCGGTACATGGCACTGTCGGGGGTGGAGGAGCGGTGGAGAGGACGTGAGCGCGGCAAGATGGGGTCGGACGTGCCCCGTAAGGCTGAGGGGCCGGGATCAGTGCCAGTGAGTTGGGGCCTGGGAATGAGTGCGTGGGAGACGCCGGGGGCAGCGCGAGAAGGGCGGACGTCAATGCCGGCGCCGGGGGAGGGTGCTGGTGGTGAGGAGACGTTGGCAGAGGCAGAGGACCGTCGACAGTGTTCCCTGGAGGCGCATTGGTTAGTCTGTGGTAGTGTACCGTCCGCGTGTGTATGCACCTCCAGAGCCAACAGCCTGGCACGGCCCGGCTAGCAGGCTGGGATTGGGAGCTGAACAGTGTGGCGCGAGGCGCAGGCGCGCTGATTCGTTTCCCGGCCCCTCGTGCAGCTAGCTATCTCCATGGCACTACTCTGGACGGATCAGGAGATTCGAGAGTAGTGTGTCTGCCCCTATCATATTTGCCCAATTTGCATAGTTATACAGCATTCGGCATGCCATAGCCAGCCTTTGGATCTTGGAACTGTTCCTCTTTGGGCCGAGGCGGGCTTGGCGGCGAATCGTGCACAGCCGGCTTCCAGCACTGGTCCCAGGCATCATCTTTGGGTCTGCCAGAGACACACGACACACGACACCTGCGCATACACACACCACCGCCGCCCACTGCATCGCTACTCCAGCGTTTGCTGGCGGAAATAACACATCCTTCCACTCGCTCATCTCTACCATTGTGCGCCTGCCATGCGCCAGCCCACCTGCGCCGTCCTGAGCTTGCTGCTGCTCGGCCCCTCGCTGATAACCGCCGCCCCGCACGAATCCTCTTCACATGCCTATCGCCACGGCCTCAACGCGAATTCCGGGGACCACACAGCGCGACCGTGGCGGAGGCTGTCGGATGCCATAATAGGCCGCATATGGGGGCTTCCGCAGAAGCAGAAGAGCTTGGGTATCAACACCGACAACACAGGCGTCGCCGGAGAGCAGCCAGCTCCCAAGCTGCTTGCGCGCTATGGCGAGGACATGGTCTTGCGGTTTAACATCAGCACCACCGAGGAGGCTTCGGCGCTTGCCGAGGCGGCAGATATCCTTTTCCTCGATGTTTGGGAATTCAATGAGGACTGGGTAGACATAAGGATCGCAAAAGATGTGGTGAGTTTGCAGTCCTTCGTCAGCTGTCCGACCACCCCTTGACATGAGAGACAGGTACCTTCGCTCCTGGGGCTGCTTCCTCCGACTCTCCAGAAATCTCATGTTGCCCTCATGCATGATCTCGACCTAGCTCAAGCAATTCTAAATTCATATCCCTCCCCTTCCGCGACCCAGTTACATGATGAAGACCGCTCGTATTCTCCAAGTCTCAAGCCATCCTCTCCATCAGCAAAAGGGCACCCCTTTTTCCAAGACTATCAGCCATTGTCTGTAATCACACCTTGGATGAATCTCATGGCTTCCATGTTCACAACACACGTCCGCCGAATCAATGTAGGCATCAGCTATGAGGGTCGAGACATCCCTGCGCTGCGTGTAGGAGTTCACCCTACCAACGGAGACTACCCCTCGCGTCGCAAGACCGTGCTAGTCACTGGTGGATCCCATGCGCGTGAGTGGATTTCAACTAGCACTGTCAACTATGTCGCCTGGAGCTTGATCAACTCTTACGGCAAAGTTCAGACAGTAACGAAGTTACTTGAGAATTACGACTTTATATTCGTGCCGACTCTGAATCCTGATGGGTACGTCTATTCCTGGGAGACAGACCGTCTATGGAGGAAGAATCGCCAGCCCACAAGCCTTCGATTCTGCCGGGGCGTTGATCTTGACCGAAGTTACCAATTTAAATGGGAAGGCGAGTCGACACGCTCAAACCCTTGCAGCGAGTCGTATTCTGGTGACGCCCCTTTTGATGGCGTTGAAGCTCAGCGTTTTGCAGATTGGGCCAGAAATGAAACCGAGAACAATAATGTTGACTTTGTGGGGTTCTTGGATCTTCATTCATACTCACAGCAGATTCTATATCCGTATTCTTACTCGTGCTACGATGAACCACCTACTATTGAAGACCTGGAAGAGTTGGCTCTCGGCCTAGCCAAGGCTATACGCATATCGCGCAAAGGTCGGCCATACAAGGTCACGTCCGCTTGTGAAGGCAATGTTGCCATGTCCAAGACGAAGGACAAAAAGGATCGATTTGTGCTTCCACGCATCGAGTCGAGCGGAGGAAGCGCATTGGACTGGTTCTATCACGAATTGAAAGTCAAGTATGCTTTTCAAATTAAACTTCGAGACACCGGGAGCTACGGTTTCTTGCTCCCCAGGGAGAACATTGTTCCGACAGGCGAAGAGCTTCTCGATGCTATTCTTTATCTGGGTCGGTTTATGTTGGGAGAGGTTGGTTTTGCTACCGATGAGCCCACAGCAAGGTTAGAAGAACTGCGAAATGAAGCAGTGTATAATGACATTGAAGGAATGGACGACCAAAAGGTCGTGGTTCAGGACGATACACCATTTGAATTGCGGCGAAGGCGGTAACACTGGCGATCTGTTGTATTAATACTTGGGCTAGGGAGTTTAATTCATACCGTTCTGAGTTTCCACCCGATTTTCCTTGCTATGTGTTGTACCTTGACCAACTCCAGCTCTAATTTACTGAACAAGGTCGACTCAAGAAACGAACTTCGAAAAATTCTATCTGAGAGCTCCTATTTGAGAAATCGACCTACAGCGGAGGAATGGAAAGGACAGAAGGAGTTGAGAGTCGCAAGACGCCCGTCCTGTGACCGTCCACGTGACGCCACGGCCAGAACCGGAACCTGGCTCTGCGGGGACCTTGGGCTTTACCGAGCGACAACGTCATTTCACGACTTTCACAAGCCGAACATACAACCGCGAGACGCAAACGTGTTGGCGCGTGAAAGGGAGCGGCACCAGCAGACCTTTCAAAAATCATGATTCAATCAGGACCCTCAGGTCTCGGGGCAATGAAAAAAGAACAGAGTTAGGTTTTCATATGCACCTCGGAAAACGACTCCAAGCAGCCGACCTCAAGCCGAACCTCCTCAGCACATCTTCCGCTCGCCCACAACGCGGATCTGGGGTACCCTTCGCCATTGCTCGCCAAGCGCCGAAAGTCGCGATGCGACAGACGCGTGCCCTTCAAAACTACGCACCCGGCCTGGGCTCCTCCCAGGGCCGAGGCTCGGGGCGGGCAAATCATGTCCTCACACCCGCGGATAGCTGGCTGTGCTAGCAAATGAATATGACTGTTTCCCTTGCTTTTCTTTCTCCGAGTTTTGATCCTCTCTTCCTCTTTGTCTTGAGCGCTGTTCGTGCCCTACCTTTTCACACCACCTTGGACGGTTGCTTTGTTCGCATTGTAAAGCCGGGTGTTCTTAGGGTTCCATCTTGCTAGCTAGGTCTCTAGAGCCGGGGAAGAACTCGGAGTCAAATTTCCACTGTGCATCATTTAGATCCCGTCACCCCCACACCCTCGATCAGCATTGCTGAACTTGAACCTATTGTCTTGGGCGTGTGACTTACTCCCACACATCATGTCGGCGAAGTCAATTGAGGGGCCTGGTAGGAAGAAGCCCGCTTCAGCGGCTACAAATTTGATCGGTAAGCTTAAAGAGACGAGTGGAAGACCAAAGGTGTTAAATTGGAACTGACAAAGTTGCCCAGCCGGTGGCGGTGCTGGTATGATGGAGGCGCTGGTGTGCCATCCTCTTGGTAAGTCAACAATTACTGCACTTCTTTCTCTAAACATGTTTTTGATCTAACACATCCTAGACACAATAAAAGTCCGAATGCAGCTATCCCGAAGAGCGCGGGTGCCTGGTGTATGTTTTCCACGTTGAACTATCACATGACTATGCCATACGTTGCTCCATTGATATTACAATGCAACTTCGATACTGATACGATTCGTCTCCAGGCTCCAAAACGCGGCTTTATCACAACCGGGAAGGAAATTATAAAACGAGAAACACCTCTTGGTCTCTACAAGGGCCTCGGCGCAGTACTGACGGGAATTGTGCCGAAGATGGCAATACGATTTACCAGCTACGAGTGGTACAAACAGCTACTAGCCGATAAAGACGGGAAGGTGTCCGGGCAGGCAACTTTTTTTGGTACGCTTGCTTCGATTCGCTGAAACTGGTCGCTATTGGGGTTCTCGATTCCTCTTCCCGAACTGGGAGGAATTTCGAGTCTAGATTGGCTATTTACTTTCTTCTTCAATGTCTAACTCATTGCAGCGGGCCTCTCTGCCGGTGTAACCGAGGCCGTCGCCGTCGTAACGCCTATGGAAGTCATAAAAATCCGCCTACAGGCCCAACATCACTCAATGGCGGATCCCCTTGATGTCCCCAAGTATCGCAACGCCGCACACGCTCTCTACACTGTCGTAAAAGAAGAAGGGGCTGGAGCCCTCTACCGCGGAGTGTCTCTGACAGCCCTCCGACAGGGCTCTAACCAAGCAGTCAACTTCACCGCGTATTCAGAGTTCAGGGCCGCGCTGCAGAAATATCAGGGCACAACGGATCTACCAGGATATCAGACAATGTTTATTGGGTTGATATCTGGTGCGATGGGCCCGCTGAGTAATGCGCCCATTGATACGATTAAGACGAGGCTGCAGAAGACGCCTGCCGAGCCTGGGCAGTCGGCTGTACAAAGGATAGTGAATATTTCGAAGTGAGTAACAAGGTCTTGTGAGAGATATTGATCTAATCATGGTGTAGGGATATGTGGAAACAAGAAGGAAGTCGGAGTTTCTACAAGGGTATCACGCCTCGTGTCATGCGTGTGGCCCCTGGACAGGCCGTCACATTCACTGTATATGAGTACTTAAAGGGGGTCCTGGAAAGGGCAAAAGAGGTGCTACCTGCTGGGAAGTACGAGGAGTAGCCAGTCTGAAATAGACAACTAGAGAGGGATAAGACGTTTTCGATTGCATATTCAGGCCATTTCTTAATTGCATACTTGTTCACGCATATTTAGATATCCGCGAGGAAGGTCGGCCGGGGCTGCATTACCTCAACACTAGTAAGAAATCGAACATTGGAAAGTTTATTTGCAATCTTTTTGAGGAAATTCATGCGTAGGGTGGATAGAAACTCTTAGTATCCCCTAGACGTCGTTTTAACCCATTTGAGCGACGAAAATGTGGAAAGTAGTGAGCAATGGGGGATGGGTTCTAATTTATGCCAAGAGTTTCGATGGCTATGATTGCCCCACTTGTGCTCACCCCTCCAAACGTCCGCCTAAACACAACTTCTTCAGATCTACGACACAGTTTTCCAATCTCTCCAAGCTGAAGGGAATTTATCATACAACCGAAGATTGTTTTCGTCGGTTCCTAAGATGCAATCAGGAATTTCAGGTACAACCCGGCCTTCTTTTCTTAGTACAGCATCCCTCTAACACCGAATTTAGCATCCAAGGAGCTTAAATCTGCCCTTGAAAGTCTTGTAACTTCAACCAGCCAAAGAGGAATTCTTGCTACAATTAAAGATGAATCTATTGTTCCCGGTCCTACGATTCCTTCGACTTCATCATCCTTCTTTTCCGACCTCTCTAATGTCAGCATACACATTAAACCTAACGAAGCTCTCTATGTCCTTCTCCGGCGTGCCGATTCTCTCTCCTCCCCCGATAAATCGCTTGTAGCTGTTACATATGTTCCAAATGCCGCACCCGTCCGGCAAAAGATGCTATTCGCCTCTACACGGATAACGCTCACCAGGGATCTTGGTGGCGAACACTTTCCCGAAACTGTGTTCTGTACTGATGCAGAAGAGCTTACTGCGAAGGGTTGGGAGAAGCATATTGCGCATACGGCGTCTGAAAACCCGTTGACCAAGGAAGAGAGGGACCTTGAGGATATTAAGCAAGCTGAAGCGCTGGAATCGCGGGGAACGCAAGGCCATAGTTTGGCGCAGGGTGGGAGACTCGCGATAAGAGCTGACGATGATATATCTGCTGCGTTGAGACTACTGGGTGAGGGTGGTTCTGAAAACCTAGTGCAGTTACGTATGGATGCGAAAACGGAGACGCTGCAACTCGCCTCCGTTTCTAGCTCGCTACCTTCATCGCTGGCAAGCGAAATTGACTCCTCCGAACCCCGATTCTCGTTCTACAGACATTCAGACCCCGAGTCCTCGATTGTATTTGTATCAACGTGTCCGAGCAAGGCGAAAATCAAGGAGCGCATGTTGTATGCAGCGAGTAGGAGCAATGTGATTACATTGGCACAGAATGAGGCTGGATTGAAGGTTGCTAAGAGAATTGAGGCTACCAATCCAGATGAAATCACCGAGCAGGTGATTATGGATGAATTTAAGAGCACAGCGGTGGAAGAGAAAAAGAGCTTTGCTAAGCCAAAGCGACCAGGAAGAAAGTAAATGAGGTCAGGATAATTAGCATCAGCTTGGTTTTGCTGTAGCTTAGGGTTATACTGGGACAGTGATTCAGGGACGAATGCGGGTACAACTATGCCCTCATGGGTGCTTATGCTCGTCGTCGGATGGAGGCATTGGCTCTTCTACCAAGCCTCAATAACAATCCGTATGGTTTCCAGGAACCGCGAACATGTTCACCAACACATGTGTCCAATGCGAATCGTCCGCTATGTTTCAACCTAGACAAGGCTGCCATTCACGTATCCATTGCCACATTCCATATACTAGCCTTTCCGCATTCCATACCCAACGCATTCCAGCATCGCGCTGGTGATATTAACCACCGTACATATCCTTACTGACACTTTCCATCCTTTCTACAAGTTCTCTATTGATCATGGCTGTTATCTTCCCTACTCTCATTCTCCTTTCACTCTCCGTCTATGTTCTTGCTGAGTTGGACGTTCGCTCTTCGCCAGTGACTCCCAAAAAGCGTTTCCAATGGGCCCAAGCTCAAGCTATCATTGCTTTCGGAGATTCCTACACCCGTACCCAGGGAACTCTTGGCCGCTTTCAGAATACTTTTATTGGGTCTCGGTACAGTCAAGCGTTTACACCACAGCAGTTGCTCACGAACAGAATCAACATGAGTCGTGAGGCGAATCCGACGAGCTCCGGAGGATTGAATTGGGCAGAGTATTTGACACAATGTGGGACACGGAGCACCTTAACACTGCCGCGGAATTGTAGGCCAGTGCAGTTGTGGCCGTTTGCATATGGGGGTGCAGATATCAGTGATCAGTAGTGAGTTGGATATAAGGTCTCCTTCTCCTTTCCTCATTACTTAGGGTAACGGCAGTCTTCCCCCGCACAAAGGTCACACCATGTCCCTCGAACTCCAAATCAACCAATTTGTGCAATGGGGCAACCCTGCCATCTCCCCCATTTTGTCCAAATCCTCTACCCTTATTACATCCTGGATCGGCATCAATGACATTGGCGACTCTGCGAGGATTTCGGTTGCAAATAGAAGCCCCCAGTATTATGAACAACTCCAGACAAAGCACATGCAAATCCTCGATCGAGTCTACGACCTCGGGTACCGCAACTTCCTCTTCATAAACTTACCCCCGTTGGACCGGATCCCTGCCTCTGTCAATAACCCTAACCCGCGTGTCAACAAAACAATGATAGGTTGGTTTAATACTGCGCTCACCAGTGCAGTCGACCAGTTCTCAGCGAACCATACGGATGCCAGCGCTAGGGTCTTCGATGCAGATACACTGCTGAGATATGTCCTAGATAACCCAAATAGGTACAACAT
The DNA here is from genome assembly GCA_013620735.1 of Clavariopsis aquatica. Taxonomy (NCBI): domain Eukaryota; kingdom Fungi; phylum Ascomycota; class Dothideomycetes; order Pleosporales; genus Clavariopsis; species Clavariopsis aquatica. The sequence continues at coordinate 8,003 of JAAZQE010000885.1, forward strand.
CAAGAATACAACCAAGTACTGTCCGGATTACTACCAGTTGGATGTTTTGAGTAAGCCCTGGAAGTACGGGTGTCAGCCGCTCAAAGAATTCTTTTGGTATGATGGTTTGCATATTACGTTTAGGGTGCATGAGATTCTTGCACAGGCTATCAGGCAATTCTTGGCTTGAGGGGGGCAAAGGGGAAGAGGAAGAGTGAGGGAGAAGGGAAAGTAGACTGAACCCCCCTCCCCTTACTTGGAGGAGAATGTAGGTTAGAGGAGGGGGTGAGGTAGAAATGTGTAGACACCTGCTTCTGTTAACATGATTCCCTGATAAGTGTCCTTCTCGGCGTGATGTCCTGATAAGCCGGGCCTTGTCTTGAAAATTGAGACCGTTGAGTAGAGACTAGGTCAGTGGTGTGAAGGACGTACCGGTAGACAATACTGGTCCATTTTCTTTGGTTGGTGGGTTTCACTGACTCTGGGCTGAATAGAGAATGCAGAAAATTGATCCTTGTCATTTGCTTACGTGGCTAATTATGGTATCAAGTGCAGTCAATGAAAACGTTAACGTAATGTTCTTGTAATAGAAATTGCTCATAGACATGGTAAGTTTGAGCAAAGGGGACTGGGTTCTTATGCTTTCTTGCTTGCTTTGAATGGGTAGATGGGAATCTTGTGTTGATATTGATTAGTGAGGAGACAAGATCCAAACACGGGTATTTGGCAAAGATGAAGCGGAGCCCAGATTGTGAGACGAGAAGATCAATTGACCGTTGGTTGCCAGTGTACCAAAAAGAAAAGGGGAGAAGAAAGATAGGAGAGTTCCCAAGAATACCGTATACTCGTCACAGACCAGTGTGTCACACAAAAGGAGAGAACGCCGCAGCTCTATAAACACTGTACCCCATTGCCCACCCCCCCCGTCATGTTCTCTTTGTCCAGTTCCAAAGGCTTGAAGATGCTAAGCGCCATCACCCCAGAGACCAACGATGCCCATGAAGAATGCTAGTCCCGAAACACCCACTCGCATAGTCTCGACAACTTGCAGTCGCTCCACTGCTTGTCGCACTTGCTCCCCATTCACATCGTCGCCCTGTGCCTCGAGATCCAGGCTCGTTCTCATCTCATCTGGTTCGTCCTTTAGCCTTGTGATAGCGTAGTCGACGCCGGGCCCCGAGGCAAATGTGAAAAGCGATGTGTAGAGCAGATATGGATGGCGGAAGCGGCGTGGCGAGAGCAGATACGCCGAGAAGAGAGTGAAGGTGGTGATGTACCGAAGATAGGATGAGAGGGCTCTATTCCGCGAGGTCAGGTAGGAGAGTGTTGTGCGAGCATTTATTGCTGTAGGGAGTGTGAGGAGAGCGGGCAGCGAGACGGTGGTGAGGGTTGCGGAGAGGCCCTGATGTTGCGTTAATATTTATCAAGTACAAATCTGTGACGATTTAATCTTTGTGGTGGCATTGGCAAACTTACCGTGAGTAGGCCCAGGCTTATAGTCCCCACGAATTTGCAGATGGTGACAGTGCCCGACATGTCTGTAGCCTCGCTCGATGAATGCCGCGATTGATCGTGGATTGCGGGAGATTGTGGTCGTGCGGTGGGTTGTGTAATGTAGATTAGCGTTGCCTTGATTGTTCGGAGGTGAAGTCGGGTGGGGCCGGCTTGTTGATGCGGAGCAGGCTGTCCTAGTCATCGGGAGCGGCCATGGCCCAAGCTCCCTGTGAGGCGTCTGTCCAATTCCAAGGCCTCAGGGCATGGGAGCCGTGTTTCCATGCACACAGCTTTCTAAATCCCTTCGATTCCACCGTAGAGGGAGCTTGCAGGTTTCAGCTGTGACTTCCATCATGAACACACATCGTCTCTTTGTTGCTTGCACATCGCGTCTGAGAATAGATAATCTGGGGTAAAGTCCGAGTAAGCTCTCGAATAGACCTCGGCAAGTCTGTTTGGCCACATCCCTTGACGACATTCATCCTTGTCAGCACCAGCACTCTCACTCTCGGCCGTAGCACTTTTCGCCGTGCAAGACTGAACATCTACAAATACCACTCTTGCCCAACTGTCATTGCTAGATCCCTCTGCACTCGCCTAGAACCGCCGGCCCGCCGCAAGCTCATTCGTTGACGCAGAAACTCAGCGCTACTAGAAATCGCGAACAATGCCTCTCGAGAAGTATCAGTACTTGAGCAATGTGTGGAGAGATGGCATCTTTGGTATGCATACACGCGGCTTCGTTAAATCAATGACATCTCCTGCCTCCCAACACGTCAAACGAGGACAACATGAAGGATCCTCACTAACTTCCACAACTAGATAACAAAGTAGTCTTCTGCACTGGAGGTGCAGGCTCCATATGCTCCGCCCAAGTCCGCGCAATGGTGCACCTCGGCGCCAACGCATGTATCATCGGCCGAAACGTCGAGAAGACCGAGAACATGGCCAAGGACATCGCAACAGCACGAAAGGGCGCAAAGGTTCTGGGTCTTGGCGCGGTGGACGTAAGGAAACCAGAGGCACTTGTTGAGGCGGCAGAGACATGTGTGAGGGAACTTGGTAGCATCGACTTTGTCATGTGGGTGTTCCTTGCTTGGAGTCCGAAACGCAGACAATGATGCTGACCCTGGATAGCGCCGGCGCCGCTGGCAACTTCCTCGCTCCCATGGACCAGATCTCCGCGAACGCGATGAAGTCTGTTATTGATATCGACGTGTTGGGGTCATGGAACACAGTTAAGGCGACCCTGCCGTACCTAATCGAGTCGGCGAAGAAGCACAAGACGGACGGAAAGACAGAGCCTGTGAATGGAACGGGTGGGCGCATCATCTTCGTCAGCGCGACCCTACACTATGGAGGCACCCCGTTGCAAAGCCATGTCTCGGTGGCCAAAGCCGGCGTGGATGCGATGGCCATGTCGGTTGCCATTGAGCAAGGACCGAAAGGAATAACGTCGAATGTGATTGCGCCGGGCCCGATTGCAGACACCGAGGGCGTGGCTCGTCTCTCGCGCAAGGATACCCGTGACAAATCAGCACAGACCATTCCCTCGCAGAGATATGGGACTGTTAAGGAAATTTCGGATGCGACGGTATACCTGTTTTCGGATTCCGGCAACTATGTGAATGGGGAGGTGCTTGTTGGTAAGATGGCAATTCGGGATTTGCTCCTCTTGGATAGGCATGCTGACATGTTTTACCAGTTGATGGCGGCCAATGGCACACGGCAGGCGTGCAGTCGAGCGGCCCGTTCTCATATCCCGATTTCTTGCTTTCCGGAGCGGCCGTCCAGGGCGTCGCCGGCGGTAAGAAGTCTAAGCTATAAGCGAGCAAGGCCAAAACGATATTTTGTTCCCAAGTTCTAGATGTTGCCAGTGCCCACCCGTTGTTCTGCCGCTAGCTTTCCTCATGACTTGATGTTTCGATTACAATGTCTTTCGCAGCGATCTTAGGCCCACCGCTAGCCCTAGTAACCTCTGCGTGCCTGACAAAAGGTTTGATTGACCCCGGTCCCGGCGACCACGGATGGCAGGCATAATACGCAGAGCCTCTAGTCTTGCACATGTTGCACATGATCGCAATATCCAAGTGGTGGTGGTACTCTTCGTTAGCCTTGTAGATTCACGCGTGCCCCTTTGCACATCCTACATGGCCATGACGTTGATATTAGGAATTGCTCGCCTCCTATCTCGCCGCGTTGTCAATCCTCATCTTGTTTCAAACATGATTTCGTGCAAAGAGCAATCAATCCCCTGTCGATCGCAAGAGCGAGTGATTGGTGCCGAGCCACACCCGCCGGTCAACCCTGGTTGATGTCATCATCGCTGGTGCATCCCGGCGATGATCGAACCGGTAGCGAGGCCGCTTTCGGACAGGCGGCTCTGTGTGCAGCTTGGCGTGGGGACTGGCGGGCGATGGTCGGGGGCTCGTTTTCGGGTTGGGCGGATGCGGGACTTGCG